>JARCZZ010011812.1:0-49622 GCA_030323915.1 Brotogeris chrysoptera | reverse complement strand
AGACTCAGAAAGTCCTTGGTCAGACCAAAACATTACCAAGCAGTAACTGAAAACACTGCTGTTATCAGCGCTGTTCCGAGGCCCAAAAATCAAAAACACAGCGCTGCACCAGCTACCAAGGAGGAGAAAAACGACTGCTGCTCCTGAACCCACGACACAGTGTCAGGTCAAGGAGTTTGGTGTCTTACTTGTTGCTTGCTTATCATTGTGGTTCTTTTCTCAATCAGTTCCTAAGTATTTTTTTGGTTGTTAAATATCTCTCATTCTTCTGTTCACACACAGACACTCCAGAAGTAGAATAATGAGTAACAAGATACCGATTTCTGCATGCACAAACCTTTCTCATGGCTCTGTGAGATGAGCTGGTATCTGTACTCCTTTCCTGGGCTTTTTGTAGTTAATGTTCACTTACAGTATATGTAAATTCAAGATCTTGGCCAAGAGCAAAGCGGTCTGTAAGCTATTTCTTTTACTGTATACTGCAGAGCTAATAGAGAAACAAATAATGCCCCTTCAGGGCTTAATATTTGTCCAAAAAAGCCATGTAAACAGAGCCATTAGTCTTCTCTATCCTTAGTCTAGAGCTTCAGAAGCTTCAGTTTCAGCTTGGTTGTTTATCTGCAATTATCTGCATACTAAAAAAGAGATCTTAAGGTCCATGAGCTTGTCATGGATCTTCCCTGCTCTCCCTTTAAAACATATTCTTACTGTTCTGTTGTTTCTGGATCAACCACAAAAATCTGTAACCATCAGAGAAGTTGTCACAGATGGTTGACCCTCAACACTGTCAACACACTTTTGGGCTAAAAAAGCCCCCTGAGGTACTGGTCAGGAGCTGATTGCTTGTAGGCTTAAGTTGGGCTTGATTAGAAGTAATCTTACAAGCAGCAGCAGAAGGTTGCTAATTATAAGATGGCTCAGATGCCTTTGGTGGTGTTGTAAGAAAATGGTTATCTGATGTGTAAGGTAGTGGCAGGCACTGGTAAACTTGAGGAGATGCTGAGGTAGGGATGCTCGTAAATATAGATTACTGTACAGTAGCTGCTACGTACTGTAACTATACTATGGGTGAACTTTGAGATCTGCTTAGTTGTTGGATGTACATACTGAAAGTTTTTCACACTCTTTGTATATGAAGGTTAATGTCTATGCAAATGGTGTGTGTAGCAGTGACTTCAATCTTAAGTCAGGAAGTGGCATTCCTAAGGAAGCAGTTGTGTGAATGTCTGCTGTCAGGAGAATCTTTGCTAGAGTGGTTGAACTAACTTGCTATAGTAAGGAATTTAAACATGCATGTATGAATGCTTCTGTAGTTAGTGCTTGCACAGATAATAATCCATGTTGGACCAGAGTTTCAGGCATTAAACTTCCATTCTAACGTGAAACTTTGAGTTTTCTGTTCTAAATAATGAAATAGCAGTTATATTTCTCTGTAATACCCTTTTCCTCTAAGATGCAATCCCTTACTTATCTGTCTGGCATCAAAATATTCTGTCTACAAGTTACATTTGTTTTTTTCCAACCTAGAACCTCTATTTATCGTGATCCAGCATTGTGTATTGTAATATCATGTGGTTCATACTTCTGCCTAATATTTACTGCTGTGAATATATTAAACTATACCATAACACAGATTTATAACAGCAGTTGAAGTAATTAATTTATTTTGATTTGGGATGAAAGGTTAAATTATTGCTTCTGTTGTTTTCAGACCTGCTGAAACACTTCAACTGCAAATACAATTCACTTGAGTATTTTTCTTGTTTGATTTTTAAAGCAGCTAAGTCGGAGTCATTTCACTGTAGCAGATGTTGTTAGCTTCAGTCACTTATCTTTCTCCCTTGCATTCTTGACGCACTTCTGAACTAAGAATGGGTAAATTTGTTGCTAGCAAAATGGGAGATCTATAGCTAATTAAAAAAAGTAATGGCCAAAACCATTTTTGTGCACCTTTTTTCTCTACAAACCAAATTGCGTTGTGCAGATCTCAGCCTTCGCAGTTAGATTTGGTGTTTATATATGTGTTCATATCAGCATTTATTTAGATTTTGGTCGAATAACTGGTGTGTAATTAGATGTCTGCAACAGAAATACGTTGCATTTTCTTTTAAATAAGTTAATTGGATGACTTTTGAATTCTATCTGGAAGTGCAGATACGTAGTCAGAATGAAGAAGAGTGAAAAGCCAATGGATTTTGCTCTGTAAAGTAAGCAGGTTCCTCACAACAGGTTAATTTCTACACACTTCATATGAATATACTTTAGACTGACAGACACTTAGCAAAAGTAAGTTACTGACTTCTTTATGTCTGCGTAAATCCTATGAGATTTATAGATGAGTTCTGTCAGATGAGTCAGAAAATAAAAACAGTTATTGGAAATGTGCTAATAACAGGTTACTGCATATATGTCAGTATTCTGCTCGTCTGTAGAGAGGAAATAATCAACCTCATTAACATAACAAGATTTATCAGAGCAAGAAACACTTCAGCAGTCTGTGTGTGGCTTTTCATAGGAACAGCTAAGAAATGCTGTGAAATGTTGATTGGAGGCTGAAAAGGACCTGCTGAAGAATCATGATTTTGTTCCTTGTTTACTTGAGATCTCAGGTGCCCCATTCTATGACACTGTTTTTAGGTAGGTTAATATCTTATCAAAGATTTTTACTTTACCCAAGCACTTTAAAAGAGCAAATTATATGAATTGTCTGTCAAGGTCTATCAGAACCAAATTATTCTTAGCGCTTGCATTTGAAAAGAATTCTAAAACTAAAAGTGTTTTAGAATATGATTTTTAACAACTGATCATTAAACTAATTTCAGGTCCAATTCCGTTTTCTGAAGGTGGATGGAAACTCTTCTGATGATTTCCTTTTTTTTTTTTAATCCATCAGTTTAGTATTTTTTTAAAACATTAAATCAGGAACATGCACTTTTAACAGACTGAAATCAAAAGGTGTAGAATTTGCACTGAACACAAGCTCCTTCCTATTGGAGTTGCTACTTGATTATGTTTCGGTCCTCCCTTTAGTAGCTTACAAGGTCTGAGCATCATAATATCTTTAAAAGTGGCCATAGGAAGTATTTTGTATCTTCACGTTAGAAGAATTTGGTGGAAGTATTTGATCTTGGAATTCATCCCTTTTTAAAAATTCACATAATGTGTGTTAACTTTTTTGACTGCTGTAGGAAAGATCTTTAAAGAAATGATTGCTAGCTTGTGTGTAGGGGGGGAAGTTGTGTGTAAAAGTGAAGCTTTATAGGGCCTTGTGCTTGGAAACCATCAAGGTCTTTCCCAAAATCTCGTATCTGGGCAGAGCGCCGTAGGTAAATCCATCATAGACTCTTGAACAGCTTCTGTGACATTCAGATTAATTCTGCAGCAGTGCAGTAATAGGGGACTAAAATCTAAACCAATGAGTTCCCATTCATGCTTGACAGAAAGTTGCTCCTTAATCTGTGCTGAAGGGTAAGGTAATCAAAGTCCCCACATCAGGCAACTGCGTAGAGGCAGCCACTTGCCCTTTGGCATGTGTAGAGTCTAAGAGGCAAATTGCCTGACTTGCAGCATAACTACAGCCATTAATATTTATGAAATAATAGCATATACTGCTTTACCATGAGCCCAGAGTGCAGGAGAGCTGGGGTGTAAGGGCTGTCACTGGCTACATTTATATCTCACTATAAAGAATAGATGGAAAGAATTAATAGATTACTGAATTCATCCTTGCAATACAGTCTACCAAAATCTAATAAGCTCAAACATTCAGCTAATTTGATTGAAGACATTAAATAATCAAACTAAATCAAAATCATGCATTTTAAAAAGGAATCCAATCAAAGTACTGTCATTATGACCATATGGATATACATCTGCGTGCATCTCTGTATATTAACTGGATATGTATAGGTATAAAATCACAACTGATAGGAATAGGAACACTAGCTCTAATAACTCTCAAAGAGAAATATAAAATTTTGGAGCTTAATCAGCAGTAACGTGAGCAGAAAATTAATTGGATGAAAGATGTTAGGACAGAGTTACTCATACTAAAGAGGAAAGTACATGCTGGAGAAATGCTTGCCTTCTAAGCCTTTGTTACAGGGACCGTGAGTGGTTCTTGCTGGCAAAAAGCTTGTCTCTATCTTTCCTCTAAGTCCTCTTTAAGTACTGAAAGACTGCTTTAAAGTCTTCCTGAAGCCTTCTCTTCTCCAGGCTGGACAGCCCCACTTCCTCAGCCTTTCCTCAAAGGAGAGATGCTCTGGCCTTCTGATTGTTTCTGTGGCCTCCTATGGATTAGCTCAGGCAGGTCCATGTCTTTGCTGTGCTGAGGGCTCCAGAGCTGAACACAGTGCTCCAGATGAGGGTCTCATGAGAGGCATTTCAGCTGTGCTGTTGGTTATGTCACCATTGTACAGGAACACCCCCTAATTCCACTAAGGTGTTGTTTCACTCGTGTTTCCCTCTTGACTCCTATTATCTCAGGAGCTCCTGACTTATCTCCATAGGACTTCCAGTATGCTGCCCTGTAGCCAGCCATCTCTGAGCTACAGGCTGAGGGCTGTTACTAGCACTTCATCCCTCTAACCCTGTCCTTTGGGGTGTCATCCCACAGCTTGTTACAGCCAAGCCTGGTATCATCCCCCTCCTTCTTCAAGTCTAGTTTAAATATAGATGAGTCTCCACAGATTTAGACTGTGTAATACTTCAGTTCACAGTAGAAACCTGCAAACAATTCTGAGCTGGTTTGGAAAGATTAACTTTGTTAATAAATGAGTTTCTTTCAATTAATTTTTCTCTCAAACCGCTGAAGTTAGCAGACTTTCCCCAGCACAGAAGGATACCTTTCAGAGAGAAAAACCAATAAAAAATAAACCATCAAAACCATATTCATAGCTGAAGTCCACCTTTATCTGGCAGCTTGCAAACAAATGCCTGTAGAGAGCAGTAGAATTATGACCTTCTGTGCTGATGAATTTCTTATCAAAGCCACACAAATTAAATTCAAGTGTCTCTTCCAATCATTTTACTCTTCATTGCTTGGGCCGTATTTATTTATAGTTCTCACCTAACTTCTGTGAAAGAACCTTTTCAGTATTTTTGTATTCCCAGGCCTGATTAGTGCTGCATTTTCTATCTATGAGAATTATTATTCATTTTCATCGAAGTGTCTCCCATCTTTGACTCTCTTCTTCCTTCTTAAGAAGATGCATTTTTTATTTTCTACCTTTATGCCTACAGCGTCATTATATCTCTTTGCAAAGAAAATCTTCCTCATAGTTGATTGATTCAGCAATCACGTAATTTAAGTATTTTTGGCAGAATGAGAATTTGCTATGGCTTTGGTAAAAAATTAATACATTGCTTTTGAGATGCTTTTAACCAGAACGGTTAGTTCTGGACTGGCACGTAAAAGAGCTGGCCAAAATTTTTTGGCACTGCCACAAACCCTTTTTTGGGAGCACAAGCAAGTAACTGAATTTTCTCTTTGCCTTAAGTCTCTATTTTGTTGATGGGAATATTAATACTTTTTCCTGACAGTTTTAATAGATCAAATACTCAGGACACATTTAGGTATCATAGTTATACAAGTCATATGTATACACACAAAATTATTTGGTGTAAAAATCCTCTGCTTCGTGTGTTTCATAAGCATTAATTTGGTGTTTGTTGCAAGGGAAGGCTGAAAAAGAATTGTGTGAAAGATGGAATGTAGTTCTAAACAAGTCTTTGGTATTTTGCTCTTTTTAAACCTTGCGTGAGTTAATATTCTGGATTTGAAGGTTCTTTTCTAGCTTTGAATTGGATGATTTTATTGATTTATTCAATACATTAAGTAGTGCATAGGTTAAATTTGTGGTATATGTAAAGGATTTAGTCCTCCAGCTTTTCGAGGTTAAACCCAAATGTTTTCAATGCTAGCCAAATTTTATCTAATTCTAATGACCACAAAGTGTTGGCAAAGTAAATCTGTGGCCAAAACTATTAAAATTCTGCTCAGCACTTGGTCATTGAAATCCTTACAAAGAGCATTATTAAAAGATCTCCTAGTCCTCGTGATTAGTCTCCCATAAATTACTTGCACATCAGGGGAAATACTTTGTAAGATTTCTATGATATTTGTTGGAGATGGATTCATTCAGTATGGAATATGTTTATTAATTTAACAATAAAGCAGCTCACTTGAGAGCTTTCTGAATTTCACCGATGAGTAAGAAGAGTCCTTTTAAGTGAGTGATTTGTATTCCAGTAGAAAAGATCAAAACTGAGTACTGTAATATGGGTAATTATGTAAGTTTGCAATATAAATTCAGACTCATTCTGACAGTGACTTCGCAGTTGTACCCCTCAGTTATTGGCTGAAGTAGTATGTTACTTTAGCTCCCACGTAATTACCAAAGGTCATTCTTTGTCTGCAGGGAGACATATGTTCAAATGTAAACCACCAGACATCTGTTGGGTTTAGTAAACTCTGTGTATGGAAATGTTTCTGTGCAAATGTGTGGGTATGAATGAGCCTATGATGTGTGTGTGTGTTCAGCCAGTGTGATTATCTGAAAAAATTCCTGCTGGGTTTGTGTTCCTTAATAAATAAGTTTAACACTGATTCACATGGAACCCCATAATTCCCTGATAAAGATTATTTCAGGCTTGCATTGCAAATATGGAAGGTGTCTCACTGAAAAGTAACATTAACTGCTGATAACAAGGAAGCCTGAATTTTCCTTGTGCAGTTTGTTCCCTCTAGGCAATTTTTTTCTTTAAACTTCTTACTCTAAGCTTGCTGATAAGTTTCATTGTCAGAATTTCTGTACACCTGTTTTGTGTGTGCCATTTCTCTTTGTTTTGTGAGTTCAATCCAGGTGTGCGTCTGACACCGATACTTCATAATGAGCAGTGATACTCTCCCCAGACTCCTGCTAAAAAACCTGACACCATCAAAAGACTGCCTTTAAATCAGAGCCCTCCTCTGGTTGATGAGGAGAGAGCTTTCTGACGCAGGGCAGTTGAGCTGCTCTTTTTTTCTTGCCAAAGAATATAATTGCTCAGTTCATACTGTTAACAAAGAAAATCCACTTAGTGTTTTACTTCTAAAAACGTACATAGTGTAACGTGCCTGATCAGTTCAGCACTGCGTTCAGTAGATCAAACATTGTAACTTTTTGGACGCAGCATTTTATGACTTTAAAAAGCAAGTATTTCCTCAGGCTTATTGCTTATAGGGGGTGCCTATAGTAAAGGCTACAAGTCAGAATGAATGTCAAGAAGGAATGCTTTTCCTCTAATACATGTCCAAGTCACTCCATTCTTGCTGATAACTTGATTAGCAGGCAGAAAACCTGCACAGCTCCTTAAATTATATATTAATCAGAACAACATGATTTCTGTACTTTTAATACCTCTGCTTTCAAAGAAATAGAGCATAGGATTACAGTGTTTGGTAGTGTGACAAGACAAAGCTTGTTGTGAAGCGAAGTTAAGGAGCAGTGATTCTTTAATTGATGGCACAAATTTAAATTATCATCTCAAAAGAAAAGTCTTGACATGCAGGAATTGATACCACAAAGCATACCAAAATGTTTGGATGTGTTTTAAGAACTTGCCCTGCCTGAAAGATTGCTCCTATGAAAGAGGCAATCAGAAAAGAGTTGATTAATAATGGAAATAAAAGAAAATTAATATACATCAGCAAATACTGCAAGAACAGAACACTCTTCATCAGTGTCTGTTACTCACAGTAGTAATATTTCTGTCTGCCTCAGTCCAGAGGCTTAATGAAATACTTGAAGATAAGATGTATTTGTCTACTGTTAAAAGGTAAAATTTAGGTATCTGAGGCAACTAGGTTGTCTGTCTTCATCAGTTAGTTCCTTATTCCTCTGCTCCTACGGTGTGAATGTCACATAAGTCTTGGAACTGCTACAGTGAGATCACTGACCCATGATTTTTATCTTGCTTTAAACCCTAAGAGAAACAAAGGACAAGACTTGTCTTGAAAAGCTAAATTGGCAGTTCTTCTTGACCTGAAGGCTGACCCTACCTCATTTGTCTCATCATGAAGTAGCAATACTTAACTCCATTAGGATTTCACAGCACAGTAGGTAACTTAATCACATAATGGAGAAGCATGCCTTTTTATTTCTTCTTTTTTTTTGCCTGCAGGTAGTAAGATCAGCTGCTTTTACAGAGGTAACTTCTGTGTGGGTAGTAACTTATTTGTGACACAACCAAAGTCGGTTTAGCCAGTGATTATTGCAGCAGGGACAGTGCCGAGGAGAGAGGCTTAGGTAGGAAAAAGAAAGCCTTGCTTTTATTTTAAATTCAAGATTAAACTGTTTTAAGAAGAAGTGTGTATGTCCAGAGGGTGGAGAAAAGTGTTAGCAAGTGGGTTTTTGTGGGCTTTTTTTAGTCCCTATGTCAGTATATTCAAGTCTGCATCTGCTGGTAGACTTGTGTCAGACTGAATAAAGTTCGTAAGTTCTCATTATTTTCCCAGTTAAAGGGATTGGGCATGTTTTAAGGTTCCAATCTGCTGTACTGTTATTAGGAGTAAATTAAATTGCTAATTTAAGTTGTGTTAGCAAACTGTTCAGTTTGTGTAACAGTACAGAGAACTAGTTGTATGAAGCATTCATATGTGGTGGGATTTGTTGTAATGTCTCCTGAAATTTAAGTTTATTTGAACTTGAAATGACTTAAAAAGCTAATGTCCTGACCGGAAATTCATCTTATCAGTTGCTGGTGACTTTGTAAACAGCATTAGCAAAGGCGGATGGGGGGATGGGAAATAAATATACAGTAGGACAAGATATGCTAGTTTCAGAATTTATGCTGAATCCCAAGGACTCCCTTCCATGGTACTGTCAAGTTCTTACGTAGCTGAGAGTATTGTGGTTATTTGCTGGGTTTCTATATCCTCAAAATACTGTGGCTCTCTTACAAGCCGCTGAAGTTCTGGAAGTAATTTTATAGTTCACACAAACCACAGAAGTTTTATAATGTCTTTCGGAATAGAGGAAGACTGGAAACCAACTGATAATTAGCTAGAAAGAATGAGTCCCCATTAGCAGCTGAAGAATTTGGTAGAGTTTCGCTTGGAAACCACACTGGCAGCTGTATGCCAGTTCTGATACACATTATGCTTCTGAAAAGGGAATCTCTGGCAAGTGATTTCCATAAATCAGCCAACTTCAGAGCCAGCTTGATCCAGCTGGGCCATATGGAATCATCAGCGGTGGCAGCCCTACCCCTCTCTCTCCATCCTTCTCAATCCATATGGAACAGGAAGAAGCCAAGCTCGAGCAGAATTGGCGTGCTAATTTTGGTATCTAGCAAAGCTGTGCCTAAGCAGTAGAACGCTACCTGGGGTATCACTGTATCTTATGAGCTCTTCTGCAAGTTGTTGTAATGGTTCTCTGGAGATCAGTGGTTTTCAAGGGGCTTGAGTTACATTCTCAACTTGACAAGTTCCAGGTTAGTGTAACAGCCAAACAGTAGAGTCATGCATTCCTCTACCTCTTAAAAATAATACATCATTCTGTTCCTACCAGGATAGCTGTGGTTTATCATACAAGCTGAGTTATCATTCTTGCATCAATTAATGGGTGTCATGAGAAATCTTATGCTGAAAATTGGAAGATACTGCTGTGCAACATCTAGCTCACTAAACTGTTGTGTGTGCTGGGAGGGAAACATGAGGAAAAAGGTTCTTTCACATAATTTTTAGGATCAGAATTATGTGTTGATAAGGCATAAAATTGCTACTCTGAAGTTATATGGTAAGTTTGAGATTTTTATGGAATGAGAAAGCATTTGTTTCATCTCAGATGAATATAATTGTGCAGTGTATGTCAGATAAAGGGGCTGTACGCAGTCGTAGGTGATACTGCGAGTCTTCTGTTAATGAACAAATACGCTATTTTTTGTTTCTGCTGCATATATTTTACATTGTAGGAAGCAATATTGTATCTCTTTTCTTTAAAAATAATGCTGCCTGACTGTGGAAGCACATTGTTGTAATGGAGAAAAGATATGGTTTTCCCAAAGTTCCAATTCATATCTTTTGCAGAACGTAGCTTAGCAGAAGAGACTTCTTTTTAAGTGTATTATTTCTTAGTAGCTGCATCTACACTGTTCTGTATCAAGGTCTTCTGAGAAAACAGGAATCTAAACTTATATATATATAAATATATACACACTCTGTATGAAGGCAGCTTTTGGAATTGGATCTAGAATGATCATATGGATATTTCAAAAAACAAGCCCTCCTTTGAACCCCCTCAAGGGTAGGATACCTGTGAGTCCATCTGTCTTTACAGAAATAATGCTAGAAAATGAACATGTGGGAGTGTTTCCTAGGTGGGCACTGGCATTGGTGGCATGTGTAATTTCCAAGTAGGAAAGGCTTGTGGAAGCATGAAGAGGGAGGGAATACTTGTTTCCTTCAGCTTAAGAGGAACACAAAAGAGCAGAGAACTTGCTAAACCAAAAAATAAAAGGAAAAAAGAGGGGGGAAAAGCAACAATGGGCTCCTAACAACTGAGAGAGCTGTTTGGAGTTAGATGGCCCATAGACTGGATTGGCACCCAGAGGTGTTTTCCAAATAAAACTTGCTGCTTTAGGCTAATCTGTTCTGCTCTGTGGTTATTAACCGTGTTATCAATACGAGCTTGTTCTGGTTCAGGAACCAGAATTTCTTTCTGAAGATACGTATGGTCTCAACATTTCCATTAATTCTAGAAAAGCATAAGGATCAGAGAAACCTTAGGCTCCAAAAATTAGCCTAATTAGAATATCAGTAGCTGCTTTTCCAGTGTAAATGCAATAAGCATCATGGGAAATTAGCAAGATAATTATGGGAATTGTTGCTCGATGAACTTGACTGCTTATTTGGCAAATATTCCATTTGTAATGAAATGCTTTGCACTATGTTCTATTGTTCTCTTAAAAAAAAATCAAATCTCTTTTAGATTCTGTTGTGGGGTTTTTTTATGCCCAGTTCCCCAAATACTTTAGCCCATTTAAACTCTTCTGTAAAGCAGGGGGGGAGAAGTGTGAAGTTTGGTTTTAAGCAAGTAATTCTGCTTGGTAAGGTACTGCCAAAGAATATGAAGAGTTTAGTTATTCTGTTTAATTTTTTTTGGTCAGTGCATGATCTTTTTTGAACAGTTTTTTAACAGAAGACACTAATAAGAAATGGTGACAAATGCTCATATTGCATAAAGAATCTTTTTAGTTGTCATCACTTTTATTTGCTGGTGAATGATGGATTAGTTTAGAAATAGACATAGCAAGTACACAAACTACAATTTCAAAAAAAGCACATGGCAGAAATAACTCAAGACATAAGCTTTCTGTAAGAGGAAATGAAAGCAAAGGATGAGATTTGGCCAAAACTTGTCCTCATAAGCATATTTCTCTCTGTGCCCTCCCTCTCCCTTTTTTTTCCCTGTAGGGCAGGCATGAGATAGTGCGCAATATTGTGAACTTGGGTTTTACTCATTACCAAGTAAATTGTGTGTATGGTTTTCTTCTATTTGTGTGCTTTTAGCGTGCTTTTTGATTTTACAGTTACTGTCAATATAGTTCTTGCTGCTTTGTCATGCTAAGAGAAGGTTAATTGTGTGTGTAAGAAAAAAGTTCTCTATGAAGTTTGAGTCTGAAAGTGACTCTTCTAAACTATGGGCTCTGACAGAAGCGTACTCTTACTGTTATTGTTTTGTATTTATTTAAAAGCTGCCAGTCTGCCAGTGAGGTTGGTAGGATCCCTGGAGGAGAGAAGCTTTACGCCACTGCCAAGTAGCATCTCTTTGATTAAACACATCAATTAATTCTGCTGTAATCTAACAGAATGGGGTCCTTTTGACTTTAACCTTTCTTAATGTGGCATGTCTGTTGCAGGCAGGAATGTTTTTAATTGAGGAAATAATGCTGTGCACACCAAAGAATACTACTTTTTCTAGTAGAAAGAGCAAATGAATCCCCTAAAATATCTCAGTGTGTTCTGGAGTGGTTATAGGTAGCACTGTTAGCCAACTACTTTTGTTTATCCCTGATAGCAGGTTCTGTTGAAAGGGTTGTAGGACTCAAGTTGTGTGCTTTTGGGGCATTTAAAGACTCACACTATATCTACAAGAACAGTGTGAGCTCCACTCCCATTAAGGTTTTGTTCTATTAAGCTAAAATTTTCCTAGACCTTAGTCCTCAATTTAAGTTCGTGTGAGCTGACCTTGCACTGCAGCAACACGCACCAGATTACTCTGCATGCTGAACCTGTTGTACAGCATTTCCTTCTCTTTGTTGTTTGCAATCCATGTGCATACGGTGAACTGAATTCCTAACTTACTGCACCAATCCAGGTGTATGATACCTCAAACAGTCTTCATGAAATGACAGCATTTCTCAAAGTTCTGGGGTCCTTCACAGTGTAAGATGATATCTATGTCCTGAAGTAATCATTGGAAATCTGTAAGTAAGGAATAGGAAAATACTGTGCTCCTTTTTCATCTGTTTCTAATAGAATCCAATAATTACTTCAAAACAGAGGGAATGACTGAAACAAATCAGCATGGAAGAAGGAAACCTACAATAAAGTTACGTGATCTGGTGAGACATTAATCAGAATTTACAAGGAGAAGCAATTTTCATGTTTCTCTCTTGACACAGGTCCAAGTGGGGAGGTTTTGTTTGCTTCTTTTAACTAGGCTTCCCTGCAGGCCAACACTGGCTCAAGAAAAGCTTAAATCATGTTTTGAATATACAAGGTAACAAGTTAAAATAAATGAAGTTAATTAAAATATCAGACTCATATTCTTCATTATTTTTGTTCCCGAACTGCTACCGTGATGAAGCGAAGTAACAGAAAAGTAATAGAGAAGAACGTACCTTCAAATTGCCTTTTCCACTGTAGTCTGAAGAATGAATCAGTGAAGAAGAAAAACTGTTAAGATATGGCAAGGCTTTAAGTTTTAATTAAGTGAATATCAGCAATATTTAATCATTCCTTAAGTATTTCAGTAGTCTGTAGTATTCTAATATGTGCTGACCATAAAAATGTTTGTGGAAGCCCGGAACTACACAGTGCTGTGACTTGTCTCTTAGATTATCATGGTGAGTTCACTGCTTCCATCTGAATTTGTACAAATGTACGGGTCTCTGATGAGCTAACTCAAAGATCTGTGCATGGCTTCTGGGTTTGCTGAGGTGATGCTCAGGGAAAACATTTATCTGGCTTCATTTTAATGCTGTTTGGGTTTTTTTTCTCCTTGTAAAGCCACTCAGGATCCTACATTTACACATCAGTGAACAACGTCATGTAATGAAAAGCATGTAATCCCATCAAGTAAAATTGGCATGTTAAAAATTGTGATGATTAGTTCATGAAGGTACCTACTGTTCTCCCATCCTCCTTCTGATCTTGGCTTGCTTGTGCATTCAAGCTCTGACTTTTAACCAGGAATTCATGCTGATTATTTTTCTTAACCCATTAACATAGGTTAAGCTTCTCACATGTGAGCCTTATTAAGATTTCTGCCCTTCTAAATAAATGCTACAGTGCCTCCAGTTTTATTGCAAACCTTTTTTTAATGATGATGAAAATCACTGTGTGAAGAGTGTTTCTGTTGAAGCTGAGATGTACTTGTTATGGTACATGCAAGGAAGCCGGGCCAGCAAGAGGCATGGAGTTGCCTGTTCCTTTTTTGTGTTGTATCTGCAGTAAACGGCCTTACACACATTTGGTGTGAAAAGTCTGAGTCTTTAAATTGCTACAGAATGGGATCTGGTTCAGACTGAGTAAGAAAGGCTCTTTTTTTTTTCCTGGAACTGACAAAATAACGAGTTAAATGCTGATAGTGCACTGACTTGGCAGGCAGATGTTACAAGTGTAGTATGCTGAAGAATAATTCCCTTACAGCCTTGGCCATTGACTACAGGCTAGCCTGTTAAGAGAAGACATGGGTGGCTGGTGGGATTCTTCTTTGTATCTTACCCCAGATGCCAGAATGTGATTTTTATTTAGTGTGTGTGTTGGGGAATGAATGTACCGCTTGGGCAGATTTGAGCCTTTGTACACAGATTACACAGATTGGAAGCCAAGAACAAAATAGGAAAGTGTTTTTTGTGTTTTGTTTCTTCCTCTCCTCTCATTCCTTACCTTTGTGTTTTCTATTTTCTTTCAAATTGGCAATGTCTGTAATGTTGAAGGTCCTCAGCTGCTGTGTAGTAATAGGACTATGGGGCTCAATCCAGCAACATGCTGAGCACTCCAAACCCAGTGCAATAAAGCACGCGAGTGCATACTTACAATTACGGATGTGGTTGGTTGCAGTGGGGATTTCCATTTAACTGGATGCTTGATTTCTTTCTGGGTTTGAGGGAAAACCGATGTAGTACCTTGTGGGGACAAGCTCTTATGAAGAATCTATTTATTTGTTACTGTTGATGTAGTTTTGGGTTTCTACCTGCAGAAGTCATTGCTGTTGGATGGTGAATGATCATGGCTTATCTAATGAATACTTGAAATGCTTTTATGCAGGGTTAACCCATTTGTCATTAGCTTTTTTTTTGGTTTTGTTTAAATTTCTCTAAGTAGGCACAAATTTTTCAGTAGCCTAATAGGATGAATGATGGTCTTGTAATCCTTGCTTGTAATCCCTTGAAAAATTTGATGGTGTAGGTAGGTCAGGTTGCTGCTTCTTGTACTCTGTTGTTCATGTGATCATTGCACAAGCTGTATTCAAATACATAATGACTGCTTCTAAAAATTAGTGACCAATTCTGGGAGATCAGCTCTTCATCTTCTATTGTACTTAGGTTCCCCAGTGTGTTCTTTCAGCAGAAGAAACATTTCTGTTTCCCCTTTGAGGGAACTCAGCATGATTTTAAGAAAACACATAATCATAAACTATCGCCAATAAAATGTTGTAACTCAAGTGCTGCAAACACTAAGAAAGCAGGTTTGTTTAGTGTGTTGCAAATTGGGTATCTAAATTGGTGACTGATATGTCTGTAGTAACCATAACGCATCTAGGGATACTTTGCCCAAGGAACAGCAAAAATACAACAGAGCAAATAGCATTGAGATTAGCTGTAAAGATAACTCTGTGAATTCTTCTTAAGAATTGTCTCAGTGCTAATTCCGAAGTAGAAAATATAGGTCTGTGATTTTATGTTTACCTACTGTTGGAAATGGCAAGGGGTTTCTGATGGTATCAAAACCCCTGTGTAGTACAACTAACCTCAGTACCCAAATAGTAACCTCTATCCAAACGTAAAGCAATTAAAGGTCCTCTCTTACTGTGAGGTCAGAACAGCAAAGTGCTGGGAAAGACAATCCAGTTCTAACTTTGTCACAGGAAGAGTTAGTCAATAAGCCTGGACTTTCCCATTATAACATCTCGATTTTCTGTTAGTTTGCTGAGCATCACACTCAGTTTTCACAAGCATGCAATTGAATCTTTCTAGACTGCTGCAAAATGGCTGAAATTTCTCTGGATTGCAGCCTGATTTATGATTTAGGGTGAAGTACTGTCCTTTTTATAACATTGAGGAAAAATCAGACATTTGACCTTGTATTTACTGAAGGCAATAACCAGCTAGCTGCTTCTACTTTTCAGGCCAACTTGGCATCTCGGGGCTTTATTACACTTTTTCCTTGAGGCGCTGGTGCTTTCATTTTCCTTGATTTAGAATAACAGAGATGTTTTTGATTAAAAGGACCAGCTGAACCTAACTTCAGTGTTTACCCTGAAGCATGATCCCTGTGAGCACATGGGGTTTATTCATCCAACCATTACAGAAAATGGTTTTAAAAAAATTATTCTTACATGCACTGATTTCACTGTAAATGAAGGCTTAGAGCCTTCCCTGTGGGCCTGCCATTACAAAGAAAGGTGCAGATTGAAGAAGAGGGGAAGACTTGTACGTCTAACTCAAACATGTCAAGCGTTCACTTCTTTGCTGAGGAAGAATAATGCATTTAATTAGACTATCATGTGACAAATTGGTTGTGATGAGGCCATCTATCTCAGGAGAGTGATGCTAATCTTTCTTGTAGATGAAAGGCTCTCCTGCGTTGGCATGAGATAGATTAAGCAGTTTTGGGCCATGGGAAAACAAGAAATTCTTCATATTTGAAACAGTTGGATACTTCAATTACCTTAGGTATGTATTTTTTAAAAAATGTGGAATGGCTTTGAGGGACTGAATGCCATTAATGCAGAATGGCAGCACTGCATTCAGCACTGCAGAACTCAACTTGCGAGTGTCTAACCTCTGCCCCTATCTTGGAATCCTAAGCCTGCATTTTAACTCTCCCGTACAGTAAGGAGAGTGTTATGCACCTGGGAAAGTTGGTCCATAGAGTTCCTTGCTGAGTTAAGGATCATCTTGAAGGAGTTGAAAGGAGTCACAGAGCAGTGTGCACATCTTTGTAACTGAGACACTTCTGGGCCACTGGGTGCAGGTGTTCCTACTTTTGCTCTCCGAAACCAAGAGTTCTCCCCTAAGAAGAGGCACTGACATGTTTTTCTCAGTGCTCAGCATGCCTCTTTTGTTGCAGAGTGTGGCTTGCACTGCATCACCTGCAAAAATTGAGCAGTGCAACAATTAGCAAAACCTTCACAAATCTCTATAATCATGTTTTCTACCATGGGGCTTGGCATAAAGACAAAGCAAAGGCTTTGCAAAGTTTTCTACTACAATACTTGGCAAAAAGTATTATCCTGCAGTATTTGCAGCAGGGTTTGAATGCTTGTTTTAACCTGACAGGAGTGGTCCTCTAGGAGCTTGTGAAGTTCAGTGAAAATAAACACTAATGCCAAGACAATTGTAGATAATGCTGAACTGATGCAGTTCGTCGTAGAAGGCAGAAGACCAAACAGTTCATTGGCTTTTGGTTAAACACATACACACTCCTGACACATCACTTTTACCTAAAGACAAATATTTTACCATGCCAAATGCTTCATCTTAGCCTTTTCTGAAGGGTAGCTGCCCTTTCAACTCCTCTTCTCCAGCCCCCTATGCCTTTCCTAAGCTTTAGACCATCTTGTTAGTCTCTGGTCTGTCTGTCTTAGGCTTCTCCTGAGTCCTCATTGGAGCTGAATGTCATGGTCTGTTTTTCACATACAGCTTTGTTAGTCTTTCCAAAAGAGAATTGGTAGTTTTGAGCCTCTGTGTTGTAGATAATGATAACTTATTTTTTAGGCAGCTATATTAATCTTTTTAATTTATGTAGTTTTCAAGAATTTTAGTGTCAGTTCCTGACTGTCCTCTTTTATGTCTGCCTGTAGCAAGGTTCCCTGGGCTAGCAGCTGTGTAACATCAGCTAGGAGATTGAAACAGTTAAAGCACGTGAAAGATGGCATGGACTAGTAATTGTTAACCTACGTTAGGCTGTTGATCCAAAACGTCCAAATACGTGACAAAGAGACTGAGAGCGGGGAAGTAGCTTGTTGCTAGCTCCTTAGAAAACATGGGCATTTCTCTCTGAAAGCAATGCCTGAACTTAGGCTTCGGGGTGACCCAAATGGTATCCAGCAGGTGGGTACCTTTCCATATTTATTCCCATATTTGTTATGAGCACAAGATGCAAACACCTGCATGGTGCAGCTAGGGTGTGTGAACATGAGTATATTTTGCTGGAATGTTATTAGCTTTTGTAAGTAGCTAAACTCTGTTAAACTGATAACCACAGTGCAAAAAACATTAAAGGTTGTGGGGGACTGTTGGATGTGTGGTTATTATTTCCTATTGTTACAAATTGAAGTGTCGGCTGTATCTATAGAAATCAGTGAGGTTTCTCACTGTGCACTCTCTTCCCGCAGGTTTACCCTCAGTAGCATTATTAACAAGGAATCTGCAAGGACTGCCATATGTTTACAAGTTGAATATATATTAAATTAAGTTTCTTATCCCAACCGGTTAAAAATCGGTCTTGTAAACCTGCTCGTATTGATGAACAGTTTATCAGATGTGTAGTCTCGTTGAATAAAAGCTTAAAGCAATAGATTGATTGGGAAATCCATTACTTATCTAGACAGCTGATATCAAAGAAGAAATATATTTATTTATTTTTACTGTAATTGAAATAGAGCCCAGGACACAATGACGATAAGAATGCTTATGTGAGATGATCTTTATATAACCACTTAAATATTGTGTGATTTGTTCCTTTATTAAGTTGCAAATGTGGAGGCTCAAGTGCATGCGTTCCACACTGTTGGCCTTTCCAGTGAGCTGCTGGGACAGATAAGCAATTTGAGCTGCCCATATGCTGGTGAGATCACTGTTTAACCTTGCCTGGGTTGTACCTAACAGAGGAATGGTGTCATCTTGTGTCAACCTATGTTTGTTAAATACAGCATCTGGTAAAATAAAAAGAGAGTGAGTATATATGTGAAAATAATCAGCTTGGAACACCTTGGTATTCAGGCTGGCGGATATCTGCTTTCTCCCAAAGATCAGATTCAGGGGCTTGAATAGCCCTGCTGGCTGCCTCACACAATGCTCTTGTTACCTCTAGCAGTAGATGAAGCATATGTGCCTGTGAGATAACTTTAAGCTAAGAAAATGCCATTTTCCAATGGTAGCTTCCAAAATCATTGTGTTTAAATGTAATATGTTAAAAGGAATTTTGCTGTATCAGTTCTTAGGATGTATTGTTTCCCCTAGTACACGTTGGGATTTTGTGCACTCGCAAACTGATCTCATTTTCTGGAGTTAGAGTTTAGATGATATTCCAGAATATGTAAACATCTGCTTAATGAGATCTGATTACTATGATCCTATTTAAATGAGTGAACTTTGGTAACAGTTTTTATGCTGTGATGTATCTTGATATTAATCTAGTTATGTCTGAAGGCACACTTCAGTTGTTCTAGGAGGCAGAATCACTATATAAAAAGGCTGTCTCTTTTCCCTCTGTCCCTCCCCTTTCCCAGACCTTCCTGCTGCATCAAAGCTGGAGAAGCAAATGCAGGTGTTAATGGAAAGCTATGGTGCATGTTCGAAAGGAAACACTGGGAAAACGAATGTTTATTCAGAGACTGATCTGTAATTTGAGATGTATTTTATTTTAAAAATTACAATTGAGAGGACACCTATCAAAAATTTCTTTGCAGAAGGAATAATACCATCAAAGAGTAAAGGACACCCATACTAGCAATCATGTGATGTGCATAGCGACTGGGAGACATGGTGGAGTTTTGCAAATGCTAAAAAAACAAGAACAAAAAAATCACTCTAAAACCCTAAACTAAACATGCATTTGGGACTTACTTCAGGATGTGAACTGAAATGGACTTTGGCAGTTTCAAACAGGAGTTCTTAGTTTCTTCTACATACTGAAAACGTGAACTGTATTCACATAACTACCTTTGTTCTTGTTCTCGTATTCTCTGATGAAGTCTCAGTGCTGTTTCTGATTATGCTGGTTTATATCTGAGCACATGGCATCCCCCACTTGACACCATTCTGGTGAGATGACCACTTAGCCATCCTACCACAAAACACAGCAGATGACATGTTCTGGTTTCCACTACATATGAACTGTAATGCCTCTCAGGGAGTTACCCATATCTGTAGCTAGACCCTGTGATGCTCCATAAATTCCTGGCCATAATGTCCTGCTGCAGATGTGAATGACAGAGGTCTGCTTCCTCTTCAGTTGCTGCATGGTTCTTTCTGTGACACAATCTGAGATTTCCTTTAAAGGGTTTCTTTTTCCAGTAAACTGCAGTACTCGCCTGGAGAGATGACAATAAAGATGTGCAGAACTGTGATCCTAAATATTTAACGGAATTTCAGGATGTTCTATCTATTTTTTCTCAGTTGAAGCTGAGTAATTGAAATGATGCATGGAACTTGTCTTCTTGAGGAATTTTTGAGGACTTTTTAAAGCATGACACTGGAAATGAACACACTGGGTGTCACAACAGCAGATTAGGTATAGATTGCTATGTTAAAGCATAAGCAGTCAAGCTTTTTTCTTCATTATTCTGCAGTTTTAGAAGCCCAGTCTTTCAGGCTGTTTGCTGGGTGCACTGTGAATTACAGACATTTATTTCTGATAGGGCTGATTGTTGCGCATTTATAACTAAATACTGCAGAAAATCCTCTTTGTATAGAAAGGGGTTCTCATTGGTTTTTATATGAAGGGAGAAGTATCATCTCCTAATAAAAGAATAAATGAGAAACGTATATTCCTATGTGCAAAGAAGAAATTATTTCAATGCATGGATGGAATTTGATATACATGAACCAAAAGCAAAGTCTCTTCTTCTGCCAGAGCTAGAACTGCTCCCAGAGGTGTTTCCTGAATCTTCCCCATTTGACCAATGGTTTAGAATTTGGATTTAATGCAAAATGACCCTGTAGCTGAATTCAGTAAGAATGTTTCAGATTGCAACATCACTTGGGGCTTTTGGGGTCACTATAAAAAGAAATAAGAATGTTTTTTAAAATTGTGAGCACTTCTCAAAAGAATTCCTCTAGCCATAGCCTACAGCTTATCACTGCAGGTCCTTCGGTTTTCTGTATTTTACCTACCCCTGGTAGGTAATGCAGTCCTTTGTTGCCATATGGCAAGAGTAGGGAGACTGAACATATTTTCTCTGCAGTCCTGAATGATTTATGTCAGGAATAGCACAGCAGCTCTAATGAAAACTACACTGTGTTGCAGACTTGAGTGTTTTGTATTAACTTCCATGGGTTGTCATAAGTGCTACTGGCCTTACCTTTAGCACACAATTCAAGTGACAGGATTTAAGTGGTGGTGTTCTATAATGTGGATGTTTACTACTGCAGGCGGGTAGTTTCTCGTGCATGGATGAAGTCCATACTGTAGATACTCTTCTACCAGGAGGAGCCTTTACAAATCAAATTATTGATGACCCAGAAGCTTACTGGTGAGCTCAGCTGTGTTTGGCTCAGGTAGAAATTTCAATCATTCATTCTTGGTTTGCTGTTTTTAAACCCAGGCTTGGGACCACATAGAAATTCAGCAGTAAGCCACTTGCCTGCAGCCAGGAGAGACACTTCAGAAGAGCTTTTCTGATAGTTCATAAGCACTGCCATAATACAACACCTGCAGAGTTGCTTTTTAAGAGCTCTTTGTATAAACCTAATGCACAAACAAGCGTTGTATATGGCATTCGTTTGTTAGAATTGCTGCTTCTGCAGTGCTTAAGAGCTGTTGCAAGATTGAGGTTTAAAGGACTTTTTTTAGTGTGTTTGTGGTTGATGGATTCTGCAGAAAAATGAGGCTATTGTTACAGGAGCATTAGCTGTGTTCAAGTGTTTGAGTTACAACGTGACAAAGCAGTACTCGCAAAATTATACATTGGGCTTTTTGAAGCAGAAAGTCAAAGGCTGGCCTCTAAGTAGTACCGGTAGGAATTACCGGTAAAGCAAAGAGTTTTGTTTGGTTTTGTTTTAATCTATTGACTAAGCATCTATTATGTTGGAGCCAAATTTGTGCTGTAAGAATACAACAGATGGATTTTTTCCCTTTTTTCCCCCCTGATCTCTGCTGGGTTTTTGCTATTGATCATGGGAAGTATGTTTTAGTAATATTTCAGAACCTCTTTTTGTCAATGCTTTTTTTGATGGAGATTTCCTAACGAATTCTGGTAACACATGAAATTTCTCAACACTGAAATGTTAAAACAGGTGCTAGGTACCTATATTAAACACTTCTTAAATGGTGACAAACCTTGTCAGATCTGAGCTGTTTCTTCAGCTTTTTTCTTCTACTTCCTAATTAGCTGTCTGTAGGCAGGTATGTGCATCTTTTCTATTGAGGGTGTGATTTGCATTATCCATGAAGAAAACCACAGTGCTGGTTGCATCCTGAATATGTACTGGGAGTGGAACGGGATAAGGAGAAAATGTCAAAACAAAGCTTTCTACTTTGCTGGATTCAAGGAAGACTATTGGTCTTACTCAGCTTCGTTGTGATCTTGTGCTTAAGTGTCTTTCTTACTCCTGTAAGGTAAGGATGGATGAAACACCCAACTGGTGAGAGACCTTGCGTTGGTCTTTGAGAGTGAGTTCTGCTTTTTAGTTTTACCTCAACAGTCCTTTCTTTAATTTTTTCTTTTTTTTTTTTCCTCCCCTGCTTATTACTGGGCAGTCCTTTTCCTGGGTCTTTCTTGCTGACCTTTCTGACTGGCAAAGTGGACTTCTTGCCTTCCCTAACAAGCCTAGGAGGTTTGCCTGAGGAGGAGATACAGTGAACCGAGTTCTTTGTTCTAAAGGCTCCAGCCAATTAAAGATTAATTGGTAAGAAATGGACCAAAGCTGCAGCGAGAAGATGAATGCAGTCAGTATTGCTGGGTCTACAAGGGGTGATAAAGGGCCTTAGAAAGACTGGTGATGCTATTGATTTATATAAAACCAGTTTAAGATTATGCTGGGGCGTTTCAGAATCCAGGGCATGGTAATTCTTGGGAAACGGTGGATTTTGAAAAAGACAGCTGCTCATTTAGCTTCCCAGTATATGAAGGGGGCTTACGAGGATGCTGAGGAGGGACTGTTCATCAGGGACTGTAATGATAGGACAAGAAGTAATGGGCTCAAACTTAAACAGGTTAGATATAATGAAGGAGCTCTTTAGTGTGAGGCACTGGAACATGCTGCCCAAAGAAGTGGTCTCCATCCCAGTCAGTGTTCAAGGCCAGGTTGGGCAGAGCCTTGGGTGACATGGTCTAGGGTGAGGCGTCCCTGCCCGTGGCAGGGGGTTGGAACTAGATGGTCATAAGGTCCTTTCCAATCCAAACCATTCCGTGATTCTATGGTTAAGAAGTAGATTATGTAGAGAGAAGAAATACTGGAATTTTCAGGTCAGGATCTGGCAGAGAAGTCAAAAGTTTGGTTTGTTAGAAGGCTCATTACAGTTTGTTACAAGATTGGTTTGTTGCAGAGGGAAATGCAAAGGAAACATTTCAATAGAGCTGGTTAAAACTGTCATTGTGCTTCTGTGCTAGTGGGGAGCACAACTTTTACTTTTTTCCTTTCTTTGTCCTATTTTCTCTTTTCTTTTTAATGAATGCTGATCACCTAGCTCACAAATAGGTGATCTTATCAAACAATGCGCTTTTCATCAGCTGCTTTCATTTGGTCTGGAACACTTAATATAAATAGGTAGAAGTTATTTTTCCATTGATATGAAATTTTTAGAATAATTTCCTTTTTCCCAATTAACCTCAGTGTGATGTTGTTGTCTTCACAGTGTTTGGCATAATCACAATAGGCATGTAAACCTCCCTTCTTTCTTTTCTTTTTTGTGCGGTGCTTTGCCAAGTGTATTATCAGAAATGAATTTAGACTTAAATTTCAAAGTTAGGTTTAGTTTCCAGAAGTTATCCATTGAGAAGTACTTGTCTTGGATGAAAGATGCTAAACAGCTCACTGCTCCGTAGGACAAAATGGCTCATCAGTCACTCTTTTTCCACTGACAGGTCATCAGTGTGTGTTGAAGAAGCTAGAGATGGCTAATCTGTTTTCCAGATTATCTAGTGGAATAAGCATGTGTCTGTACATCATCAATAAGATAATCAGAGAATATGTTATTAAATAGTTGGCACAAGAAAGCAGAAAAAAAATTAACTTTCTTTTACTAGAAAATTCTCACAATTACTTAAGAAAGCTACTGGAATACAGTATTTGTGCAGACTCTTTTCCCTTGTCTTTCACAACAGATTGAATGGATTGCCCAGTCAGGATACAGCACCAAGAGAGGTTTTTGGTTGTGCTCAAGTAAGAGCTGCAACCTATAACTGTATAGCTGAAATCTAAACTAACTTAGAGCATCTTGGTATGTCTGTGTAGTGCAGACCTCTCTTCCTATAAATTTCTGTCCTACTGGTGAACTTACCAGAAGGTCAGTGATCAAAATGCTAAGGTTGGTTTTACTGTGGTAATTAATTCTCTTCATTAACCTGTACATCGACAAGATTAAATTGTGTATATTTTTACATACGTGTTTTCTTATTATTGGTGATGGTCATCTTACTACTGTATTGGTGGAATTGACTGAATGACTACTTCAGTGAGGTCCTTTTTCGTTTTTCTGCTTTATCTATGTGCACTTTAAGCCTAAATAAATGATGAAACCCTGCACAAAATGAAAAGCCACCATTACATTCAAATGAACAAAACACCAGTATTAATTTGAAGGGAGCGGTTTGCTGAATGGAGGCTGCTGGCTAAAGGCCAAATGGGTGGTTATACAAGCGTGAAACAACCAGGCAGATTGAATTCGCTGTCAGTCCTTATTGACTGGTAGAAAATGCAGTGGGTCTTGCTTGCACCTCTGGTCGTGCAGTTGCTGGGGAATATATGGATGGGAGCCCTGGCGTGTTCTCTGGTGTTATTCATGCCACTGTTGTATGCAACAGCAGTGTTTCCAAATAGTTTTTCTTTTTTGTGTGAAATGTATTGCATTTAAAAGCAGTGACACTGGGGGGAAAAAAAAAAGGAGAGAATGCCTTCTTTTTTTTGCATGAGTTCTGGCTTGACAGAATGCAGGGGCATCCTGTGTCCACAAAATTAGGCAAGGTACTCTAGCTTTTCCTCCCCCTTCCTGTAAAGTAAGATACTATCAAGACTTCATTTGAGCTGGAGGATGGTATTTTAATTGAGTAAAATGATTCTGTCAGCCATATTCAAAGACAAGTTTTTACTCTGAACTAATTAAATTGTCTAGATTTATTATTAGTTTTGCACTATGAATTCAGCAGTGAAGTTGGCATTTACAGTCACATGCTCTAGAACAGTTTACACAGCTGCTGTGTCCAGCTGTCAGCAGGCTTGACAACAGAATTCTGGATTATTTATCTGCTTTGCTTCAATATTGCAAATTGGAAAGTGCTAATGTTTCAACGAAATCTTGTATCTTTATCCTCTAGATATTGATTTTTATCTACTTCATCCTTTTGCATCTCATAAATTATAGTTTCTGGGTGTAGAAGTAGTATCTTCTTGCTTCTAATGTGTGCAGGCAAGTGCTTGCAGCCTTTCTTCTTCCTTGTGACCAGGTCCAGCAAGCCACCATTTAACGGGCATTCTCTGAGCAGTAGCACATCTGTGGGAAGTCCAAAACTTGCAGTCAAGCTTACTCAGTGACTGGGGACAGATTACATACGTTCAGAAAGAAGCGTTTGCAGGCGCTTGCCTTTGAGGTCTCAGTGCTGAAGTGAGAACCAAATAACATGAAACAGACATTCAGAACTAGACCTGCACTGGTTCTATAAATTTAGTGGCTTACCCTCTCTTTAATTTTTTTGTTCTCCTTTGGAGGAAGTATTTAACTTTCTTCAAAGCTAATATTCTCTTTCTGTTGATAAAATGCTTTCCTACATAGCAAAGTCCTCTTAAGATGTGGTTTTTAATCTTAAAGAACACATCCCAGCCTAACCACATCTGTAGCCTTCTCCCATCAGCTCCATATAGGGTTCATCGCAGATAAGTATACAGCACAAAAGAAGGTTCAGCAAAGATGCATGCTAACCAAGTCACCACTTAGTTATGGAATTACTTGCGATGATATCTTGAGAAATCTGAAAGGAACATATTTTTGTCATGCTGGAAATAACTACTATTTTTAATGCCTCATGTTGGTTTATTTCCTTATCATAGTAGAAATTTGTTTATACTTGGATAGAGATATATGGGAGAGAAAATTACTGTCTAATAAAATGAATTCTGGATAATATGTTGATTTTTTCCTTGTTGTTTCAAAAGTCTAGGTTTTGTTTTGCTTCTTGTTTTACTTTCTCCTCCCCCAGTCTTTGTGGTTTGGCAAGTCAGTATGATTCGAACCTCTGAATAAATCTTTCTTCATTTATATTTTTCTCTCTGTACTTTGTTCATATTGCAGTAGTTGACATGTATATAAATCCCACTCAAATCAAATAGAAATTAAACTTTGATCAGGTTATGCCATAGCTTAATAAGCCTTAGTCCTGATATTTTAGGTAAATGGTGAGTAGAGCAAAAGACAGCAAAAGGCAATGAAGGATTTCTTTGGGAAAATGTGTTTTAACTTGGTGAGGATTTTTCTATGCTCATATTAAGCTTCTAGAATTATTTAGCAGATGCTCTTGAGCCTGATCTATCTACAATGGTATTTGTTTTGATGTTTGCGATTTTAGCTCTCATCTGAGTTTTTGTGTTGTTTGGGCAAGGAGCTAAAAGTCAGAAAGCAGCACTGCCTGGGCAAGCCTGATACTGCAGGAGACCGCTTTCAGGTGACCTCGCACGAAGTCCTGCCAGGTCTCCCATGTCAAACAAGAAGAAATCAGGCCAAGTACTAGCCACACACTGACTAGGACAGGAGATCTGGGGTCTTGTTAAATATCCCGTTAGGTTTATGGAGCTAGTAAGCTGTTATACAAGAGCATGTCTTCACCTAAACTTCATGAAACCATGCTCAGCTATGTTTGGGTAGCGTGAAAGAATAAGACATACATTCCAGTTGTACTACAGAATAACAAAACCCAGTATATAATCTTTAATGTTTCTGCCCACTTGCACACTTTCTGAAAGACATAAAGCAAAATTTGATGATAGAATATAATTAATTTTTACTGATTATTTCTTAGTTTGGCATTTTGCAACTGTTTTTTAGTTTGCTATGGTGGAAAAGCCTTGCACATATACATTTAGTGCATTAACTTGCTGAAGTTTGGAGTTTGGGCTGACTTTTCTTTTTTAAGTCAAACATCTGAGAGCTTTGTAGTATGAATTTTATTTGACAAGGGTTTTTTGTGTTTACAAGTGTAGTATAATCAGAAGTGTTTCTAGCTTCACCTGTGTGTCCCTGAAGGTAAAGGCTAGATACTGTGCTTATGCTGTTCTCATTACTGGGTACATTTGCATCGAAACAAGATAATTACAATACCTTCTGCTTACAGTAGATTCCCCATGTACTTTTAATTAGATACAGCCTCCTTGATTTCATTTTGTGAACAATTATGTAGCTTGCTGTGCGATGTTAAATAGTTTGTGTTTCGCCCCAGAAGTGTGTGAAGTGATTTATAACTATGATAAGATCATAAAATCATTTTATCATAAAATTGCAGATGGTGAAAAACATTCCAGAAACATCATGACCAGGGATATGTGGTAGAGGAAACAGGTACTCCCAGGAGTGGGAGGGAGACTCGGAGCTGCATGAGGTAGAGGAAACCAGAGAGAGGATTCATCTATTGCAAATCATTCCCCCGCTCCCTGCCTCTGCTCCCCACCCATCATGGCAATGAGAGGAGCTTCCCTGGTAATTGCAGAATATCTTTTGTAGATTTGAAAGCAAGCAAATAATGCTGTTTGGAGCTAGCGGTTATTGGTGGGAAGAGAAAGAAAGTTCTTTTTTTATGCTGTGTATGTGTAGTATCCTAAATATCTGATGGTTCTGTTGATGTTTTGCAGCAGGACATACCTAGGGCACTTTGCCACTCTTCTCTTGTTTTGTCCTGGTATAGTTGCTGTGTCTCTGCTCTCATGCATTTCTTTACTACAGGGAGTTTAGAATTAGCTTGTTAAATGCTCTCTGTACCTTAAACAGGGCACTCAGCCACCACTTTTGAAATGCTCACTGGGTTAGCAAAGCCTTTGGGCTTTTTTGCCCCCATTCTTTCTGAGCATTTTCTGTGCATCTCGCTTATCTCGAGCGTCACTCCACGTTTTCCCCACTGGATTTGTGGCTGCTTGATTGTGTGTTTCACTTTCGCAATCACTGTGGGCTTGGTTTTTTTCTCTTCTTTCTTTCAGCAGTCTGTTACCAGTAGTATGCAGTAGGAAAGAAGCTTGTCCAAACCCAATGATTTTAACACAACATTCAATTTCTGCACACATCTGAAGACTTATCCTGATGTGAAGCCTGGTCAAGTGCTGGCTCAAATGTGTCTGTTACTCTTTTGCCCTTTCTTTTTTTGATTTTATGAGATTCCATCTCTCTTTAGATTATACCTGTTTTAAATAGACCAACCTGTCATGTAATGATCATAACTTGCATTCATATATTTGCCAAGGAAAAAGAAGGTGAATGAAGGATTTGTTTCCCATACTCGTACACTGTACTTGACAGCATTCGGAGCAGAGGTGCTGGCTGGAGGGGAGCTGAAAAAGTACTTGTGAGCTGCACTCAACCTGCCTTATGTAAATAGCTTTCCAGGATAGGCACACAAGTTTAAATGTGTTTCAGAGAATATTCCATTTCAGGGTAAGCTTCATGATACTATGTTTGTCTTGTCAGCGCAAGACACAGCCTTTGCTGTTTTACCAGACGCTCCACAGCAGCCCTTCTCCTTTCCCTGTGCCTTAGTGCAGTACAAGGCAGCCCACCCCTCGGGTTGCAGGCACTTGAAAATATTTAGGAAACTATCAAAATCAAGGAGTTTTCCCATTAATTTGGCAACTAGCATAGTACAGTCTTAAAGAAGCCTTAATTAGGACTAAAGGAGGTAAGCCTGCATTTGAACCAGGCTTGTTTTCTTTGATAGTAGCCAGTTTTAGCTGTATCAGCAGAAAGTTCGTGGAAATTATTCTGCTTTCATTCCCAAACATGTCTGGATTTTATATCAGCTCCTAAAGAGCAGAAGAAGCCTTTGAATCCAGGGACTGCACTGTTGCCACACTGCATAGTTCTAACAGCTTTTTCATGCATTTTGATATTTGGGATTTTAATTTTTAAACCAGGTTCTCTATTACTGATGAAAAGTCAACATCAAAGATATTAATTTGGAGGCAGGTCTTCTCCTTGTCTGAAAAAGAAACAGAAACATTCTAGCTATCTGATTTCCAAGGGAATGCTTAATTTTATTATGCCAAGTGCAGGTGCTACACATGAAATGATGAAACTTAGCTCGCAACAGTCACTCAGAGTTAGGAGGCCACAGTATAACGTAATTTTAGATTGGGTACGTGTGGTTAATGCATATGGAAAAGGATAATAAAAATTCTTGAGTTTCTGTATTACCATTTGCATAGTTCAGAAACAGAATGTCCCTGTCTGTAGTTGACTGGAAGGTCAGAGGGTTTCTGCTTTAAAGGACTTGGAAATATCTTTGTTATGACAAATCCTACTTTCTCGAGCAAATGTATTTTATTTTGTCCTTGTCATAGTCATTCACATTTAATACAGAATGACATGCACTCCCTCCACAGACACAATGCCACATATGGTAGGGCTTCCTGTCCTTCTCTATACTGTGCTGTGTTCCTAGGCATAGTATCCCTACCCAGTCTATTGTAGGGACACCGATGTCAGTATGACACTAGCCCAGACAAAAGCAAGTTGCAGCAGTCTAAATCTGAATATTACACCTGTTTTGCTGGGGTGATACTGTCTGCCAGGCCTTTACATCCAGATTAGTTCTGGAAAGTGGTGTTGGTGACTATGCAGTCTGCATCTGGCAAATCTACCTTGGCAGGTGTGAAGAGTGGTGTGCCCTTCACAAGATGCTAAGTAGCATGTTGACCATTCCAGAGGGCTCGGGAGCCCTGAGAGGTTTTGCTGTATGGCATTTGCAAGAGGATGTCCAAGCATTATTTCTTGGGCTATGTCTTGTGGTGGCCTTTTCCTGTGATTTCTGTGCTTTTGCACCCAGCAGAAATAATCCAATCCTGAGTTTCATAGCACCTGTTATTGTTCCCAATGCTGCATGGTGAACATAAGCAGTGATCTTATCTCGGGCTCCAAGCACCAAGTACTTCTCAGTCATAATACATGACTTAATATAACAGGACAAAATAACTTAATATACAGTTATTTTGAAAACTTCATTTCTGTGTCAAAAATATAAATGCTCCAAAGCAGATTGCAAATGTCCTCTTAGTCCTCCTCTTTAAGAGATAGTGTCTTCTACTTCATCTCATCTTCAGAACTCCCAGTTGACTTTGAGTTTGAGTGCTGAAGAAAGCTACTAAATTGCCAACTTAATCATCTCAGGAGACAGGGAGAACTCTGGAGCTTTTCTTAGTTCTTCATTTATCAGTTACCAGACAGGGTACCCTGTCTTACCTAGTTTGACAGGCTGCCAGGAGGTGTGCAATTGAGGGAAAGAGGCTGGTGAGAGAAGAGAAAGGTGTGTGTCATAAGTTACCTGCATTATTAAGGTTGAGTGTTCTCTGTGAAGAATAAATAGTGATACAGAGATTGTATTTTGTTATGTATTGGTACATTGAGTTCTTCTCGTGATTTGGTGAGTAGGAGGGAGGCTGTTTAAACTAGAAAGGGTGCACCAAGTTTCTAAACCTAAAGGAAAAAGATGTTGTCAGAAACAGCTTTCCAGGGAAGATGCGCTGTGGAAGGCGCGAGGTGGCTGTGTTTGTTTTTATACTGCAACAGCCGTGGTCAGCGTGGAGTCTGATTGTTAGAGGCTATTTAGACTTGTTTTATTTCACTTGGTTCTCCTCGATTTGTTTCCTATTTTTATAATTATAATTTTAAAGTGTGAAAACAAACTCAGGTCTGGGAGGTGGTTTTGCTTCAGACTTGACTGCTGATAAGATTGATTTCTGGAAACTCTAACGAGCCCAGCACATGTTCCTTTTCAAGATAAGTACGTCAGTGGATATGCTTACATGGTGTTTGCAACCAGGAAAACTCAGGAATCTCCCAAGTCAGATGCAGCCAGCAATGAGGTTTTTGTTCAGGATACTGAGGAAGTTATGTATTGACCATGATACCGGGTGAGAAAAGAGGGATAAACAGGCACCCACAGCCACAGCTAGTAAACATTGTCCCTCCAAAAACATATTTTAATAAACCAAATAGAAGGTTTTGGTTTGGATTCGGTTTTCTTAATACTTTAGTAGGAGTACAATGATAGGAACTCATACTACTTAGTTTTGTGTGAACTGCTCTTTGGCTTTTTCAAATATTGTACCTGAAGAGTTTGAAGCAGAACTGATTTTTCAGTTGTTAAATGATATAGCAGATATATGTTTGCTTATGTAGCTTCTGTTACACTTCACAAACACTTCATGAATGCTTTGAATGCTGAAAATGCGTTTGTCAACTTAGGGAAAGCAAAAAAAATATTACAATCTCTAGTGTTTTGGCTTTGTTGGTTTTTTCTCTCTTCTTCCTCGCCTCCTTATGATTTTGTTTCAGGTTGTTCACTTCCCTAAAATAAAACTGTCACAGTTCCAAATCTGGCAATTGTTATTTATCAGTCTCAACATGCGCTACCTAAATAGAGGACCAAAACGCTTTAGACATGTTTTGATAGTTTTGTTGTGTTTAGAAGTTGTTCTGATTCAAGCCTATGAAGTAGACTTCTAAGTCGCGGTTGTCTTTTCAGCAGCAGTTGTGGTGGTTTTCAGCAGCTGTTTTCATTTGTTTGGGTACATAAAAAATGTGTGCAGTGAGAACTAACTGTACATTTGTCAACAGCGTGAGATGATCTTTCAGGATTGCTAGTGGGAGTCTTTTCTCTGGAGAATGAACCTGGGAGCTCTTCGGTCACCCAGGGAACCCATGAGTTGAGTACTCTGGGTGTGCTTAGGCACACAGCCCCGATACCCACCACACTTGTAACTCAAGTTAAAACTGGGCTTTCATCCATACAGTTCTCTCACACCTTTAACCCCACAGGTCTTGTCGCAAGAACTAAAGACTTCCCAAGTAGAAGTGACTAGTTTTCAGAGCTGATGAAGTATGCCTTCAGTGGTTTTGTATGAGTCAGATTTTATCTATTTCTTCGGAGAATTTGATAGATGTGATATTTATTATAGTATCCATATTATGTAAATAAGTACAGATTTTCTTCTTGCTATGGCTGTACAATGCAAATGTAATTATCTTTGAGGAGGTGCAAAATATGGAATCTCATAAAGTGGAGTTCCTTACACCTTGAAGAACAGTAGCAAAGTTTAAGTGCTGACTTAAAAATGTTATTAATTAAATCTTGATTTAGATAGAGATAAAAATAGGTCTATTAAATGCATGCGTTTTAATTAGGTCTTCCTTTTAAAGCCATGCAAAACTAATGCTTATGTAGACTACTGTATTGAATATTATATGCTGGTACTATAGAAATAGTGAAGCTTATATTCAACATTCCTTAACATTAATAAATCAAGCTGTTTAAAACCAATAAACCCTAAGAATATTATACTTAACCACCACAGTTTGTGAACAAAACTATTGACTGATGCCTCCTTCCGTGAAATAGAGAAGTATCCTTTCTATCATCTGAGCTGTCGAGTTCATAGGTGTTTGCAAACTGTATCAATTTTTAAGGTCTTTCTCAAGGTTTTTAATATTTTATCCTATTGATATTATTGTAGTATTGCGTTCATTTGTAGACTTACATTCAGTTGTATTCTTATGTATGATATTTATGCTATTCCAGTATTATGTCTTATACTAGACACAACACTTTCTTGCTGAGCTCTTAAACTGCTTTCTGGCTTATATTTGTGTATCCTCACAACTATTATTTCTGGGAGCTTTAATATCAGTAACAAATATTGATCAGAGCCAATAAATATTTGACTTCTGCAAATAATTTAGACCTTATTCAAGGTAGCTCCATTAGTGAATCAGGGGGTTTTGTACCACCTAGTATATCTGCTGAGAAACTGTTTTTAGCACTTTGTTTGATCATAATCAGTACTTATTCAGGAGCTTAATCAGTGTTCCTCTTATAAACTGCTTCAGTCATACCAGTTCCTGTATTTTCATCACAACCAATTTGTCTCTTTCCCCCTGTCTTAAAATACCAGATTTTTAATGATAAAAATGTGTCTCTGTCCTGGTGGGATAGTGATAATGATGATTAATTATGGTGAAGGAAGGAAAAGACTTTCAGTCACTTTGGTGACTGAAATGTCATAGACATTTATACATATTTTATTCATATTATCAGAATGCTAAAGTAGTCCCCTGTTGAAATATAATATACTGAGAAGAATATAGTGAAGTGTCAAATATGTGCTTCTCTTATGCAGGCTATTGCTTGATTTCAGGGGTACAGAAATATATGAAGCCTTATGCATAGGCAGCATAACTACACATCAGTAGGATAGCTCACTTAGACCAGTCACTTTGCATTGGTATAGTGCTAAGTTGTGATTCTAACATTAAATATACAAACAGTCCATCTGAAATCACAGGGATGTTAGGATGCTCAGTCCTTTAAGGTACATGAGCAGGGAGGCAAAACCTGTTTATATATTAGAACCATAAAAACCATCTTATGTTTTAGTAGGATCTGATATAATTAAAACTGTTATGTTTGTTGTTCACCTGTTTGTGGCGTCCAGTTTTGCACTTGGGCTGTGTGAGAGATACTTTAAGACACTTGTGCGTTTTTTGGCCCAGTGATTGGTGCTGTATACTCTGTACAGCCATGTGTTCATGTGCGCTGATGTAGTGTTATCACAGACTATTATTTGATTGGACCCGTCTCCTATAGGTAGCTTCACTGCTTTTGAGAGACGTGCATAGCAGCTCAGATCATGGTTCTGATCTTCCAATTAACTGTCATTGCTGGTAATGGTGCATAAGCTTTGTGAATAGAAGGGATAACTGCTAATGTGCTCGGCTGCTTTGCCTTTTGTCTCTCTTTTTCTCAGAAGATACATGACATGAATATTGTGCTTAAAACTTTCTCTTGGGCTAGAGCCAGTATGTATGTGATGTTACACATGCTTAAATTAATAGAAAGGAGTTCTGTGCATAAGACAAATTTGTGTTTTTTTCCAATAAAATGTATGCAATAGCTATGTAGAGTCCTGTATCTCTGCTGCTGTTCGGTGAGAATGACAAATTATTGATTTTAAAGCAAATGAGAGAAGGAAAATGGCTGCCTGTTTATTACTGTGCAGTCCTTAAATACTTTACTGAGGTAAGTGTTGAATTCTTGAGAAAAGGTGTTTTTTTTTGTGGCAAATGGAAATTGCAGTTGAATGTTAGGAGCTCTGTTTGAAATGAACGCATTGGCTATTGCAAGTAAAAACTCTTCGGTCTGGTATGATTCTTGTTTACAGGCTGTTAATTTGGTGCGTAGCCTGAGAACACAAAAGAAGTAAATCCTGATCAATAGGAATAATTTTATTGAGCTTAATCGCTCAGAAAATGCTTTAGAGTGTATCCACAAAGAGGAAAAAATCAAGAAGATAGAAACAGGCTTCCCCAGAACTGCATGTATCTTCTAAAGGTGGGACGTAGAGTTAAGAGGGTGACATGTTAATTATTTATCACTTGTTTTGAACTGAGTAACGCTGCTCAGCAAAAAAATTATTCACAAAGTAGGCATTGTGAAGTTAGAGGAGTTTGCAGAATTACACATAGTAATAGGATGTGTTTGCTTGCTATCATTTGTGCTCACTGCAATAGGAGCTTCATTTCTGGAAACATAAAACACTTTTTCTTTGTGATTTATAGGAAGATGCTTAAAGTAATTCAGTTTGATAAGTAGGTCTTTCAGAAATGATTAAATGCTTCTTGTTCTCTAAAAAAGAAGTAGATACATGCTTTAGGTTATTATATACAGGCTGGCAAATTACTTCATAATGCTTTCTGTCTTATTTCTACCCCTTGCTCTGAAAAGCAAGAACCCAATAACTCCTCAGACATCAGCATAAATGATAAACAAACTTGAATAGGAACTTTAGTAATCAGAAGAAGCCTTTAAGAATAAGACTTCTTGGCCAGGCACCATTGCCTTTTAACATCTCTGTTAAAAAGAGCTCATACCTGACAAAAGAGGCAATTAGTTTGCTGAATGACTAGAAGAAATGTCACCACTGCTAGTAAACTGATTACTCTATTCCTTATTCTGTTGGCAGGTCTTATTATTATGAACATTAAAGTAATCAGTTCCCTGTCACTTAAAATCCGTACCTACTTCTTCCTTTCCTCAAATACCCTGATTTCAGTTGCACGCCATATTATTTATGTGCTGTTTTGACTAATCCTTGCTGGCCTGAAACATTACAATAATCTTGCAATCTACTTAAAAATATGACCTATAATAAGCATGAGGAAGAAATGACAATGCTGGCATATAATCGTTGTTTATAGCTTTGCAATGACGTAGGGGTACTTGAATGATTTAAGGAAGAAAACAAAGAGGATATAATTCAAAACCATAATTTTAGTAAATATTTATTTTCTGCTGAAATGGAAATGAAGCAGATTTTCTTTCTTATTTTTTTCAACTGTCTACAACAGTTCAGAGCCTCCTTTGTGTCCTGGCACAGTCTTTTCATAACTTGCATCCTGACAACATGCTATTTGCTGTACGTACCCAGCCTGGTTCTGCTCCTTGTTCTACTTTCCTCTGTGTGATTGCCTAACTAAAAGCAGTAATTGAAAAATAGCAATCATGTTTTTAAACTGCTCTTAAATTCAAAACCTGTTGACTATAAATTAGGAGATATTAGGATAAAATAAATTGTCACTCAAGATTTCCTGTACCCTTATTGAGCTCTTGGAGAATGATCCTGAATTTGCCAGTTGGGTGCAGAAGGTGTGTCTGCATTTTAGTTGAGATAAATTGATCTCTGCTTTGTGTGTGTCACTTCATTTTGCGAAATGGTTTGGGGGTATGCAATTCGGATTTGTTTTTCTATAACATAAAGTGAAAGGTAGACTTCAGGAGGGCACTTCCTGCACTTCAGTGAAGTGCTTGTGAATGATGGGGCAAAACTGGAGCTGGGCTGAAACTCCTGAAACATATACAGAGCAAACACCGATGTTAATCACCAGTCATTTCACTGTACTCCAGCCACAGACCATTTCACAGACTCCACTCTCTCCTGGGATTTGAGCTTTCTGCTGTGTGTTGATACTGTGGTTTAAACTTTGCCTCTTCCAATCGTTAATTTGAAATACTACACTCAGTTGAAACTGTGAAGTGATAGGAATGAGCTGTGGATGTAGCATTATGTCTGTCTTTGGCCAATGAGTTGGGTCAGAGCAGTGGTTTCCTCCTCTAACGCTTATTGAGATCCAGGCAATTACTGCCCCTGTATAGTGTTAAGGCTATGCTGTAGTTGCTGGTTGTTTGGGTTTTTTGGGTTTCTTTAAGTAGGTCATGCGAAGAGTCTAAAAATAAACCAGCAGATAATGTAGGAAAATCCTATGAATTAAAAAAAAGGATTGCTGTTTGCAAACCTGTTTGTCTAAACTCTGTATTTAAAGAAAGAGATACCTTGATTTCACTTCTTCAGTTCTGAGGGAAGCACTTCTCTGAAATACTGTGCTGTTGCTCTGGCTCTTCTGCTGCAAGACTTGTTAGTGTGGAGAGAGAATCTTAAGTTAATGACATGATTCAGTGCAGTTTCAATTCTGAAATCCGTCACTGGTACAGCACACTAATGACTTACCATAACATCACCTATCCAGTAAGCATGCAGTTCTGTTGTTGGGTCTTGTATATGTGAATGGCTGCTGGCTATGCAGGCTTGAGAGACAAACTGGATCTGAAGTGTGATTAGCTAAATACTTCAATGATAACTTTCAGAAAACCGTCACAAGGTAAATGGTGTAACTTGTGTTGGCAGTTGGTGATTTACAGGAACATTAACTTTCAAGCTCAATTGACAGCCTCGGAGCTATGTTTCATATGAAGTACGTGCAGTTTGGGAAGAAAGTCACAGAGACAAAGAAGTCATCTATTCCATTAGAGGAAGTACACTTCCAGAAATAACTTCAGCATTTTGAAAGGAGGCATTAATGAAGTATTGTTCTTATACTTCTCTTGATTCCAAACAAAAGGAACAGGTGTCTCACTATAGACACCTGCAACATTTTTTTTTTGTGCTGTCATGGCAAATTATTATGAGATTGGCAATTTAGGAGGTCTTGTGTAGAAGAATCAAAAAAACTTTGGCAACTTACTGTTAAAAACAGTCTACAAAATAGAAGATGCCTGTTCTGAAATTGTGTATGCTATGCAAGAGATCTTTTCAACTGGAAAATCATAGAATCATAGAGTGGTTAGGGTTGGAAAGGAACTTAAGATCATGTTGTTCCAACCCCCCTGCCATGGGGGTTAAAATTCTTCTAAGTTTAATAATAATAATTATTGTCTTAAATTTGAAAATGCCTTCTTTTGTCAGAGGCTTTCTAAACATGTCATTTAGAGTGAACTTTCTGCTTCAGAGATTTTATCAGTTGTTCTGATTGGATTGGTACTTCTAAGATGAATACCTTCTTACATGTCCTAGGCTCAATTCTATTTGTTTGTTCTCTCCAGTTTGGTCTGTGTTTTGTATTTTGAGTGGAAGAAAGTTGATTTTTTGTTTGTTTTGTTTTGTTGGTTGGTTTTTTTGGTCTGATGTCTTACTATTTTGGTGAAATTGAGTAATCTTTAAGAGATTGAATAGTTGTCAAATTAATAGAGTTGCCATTGTTAAAACAGTGTGTTTGTTATCGAACGAGCTAATTTGCAAGATCTGTGGCACATATAGAGATACAGAAACTGAGATATAACATACGTATTTAATTTTTGCTGTAGTCTGTGTTGTATCTAGAACTGGCATAAAAATTCATGTAACAGTTGTGACTAATTTTTATATAGTCTGAATTTGCCTTGTTACTTAAGTATTTTCAGATGTGTCTCCTCAAGAATCTAATCTAAGACCCAAATTGTAAAGCATCTGCTCTTGAAAGAGATATTCCTGTCTCAATAAAGTCATTCATGGGAATGAACAGCATGGTTTCATCCTGCTGCTCCATTGTGCAATATCTGGCTTTGTGCACTTAAGAGCAGTTATTAGCACTTGCTGCAGTGTTACCTGATGTCTGAAATAAAATGTGTATGATATTGCGCAGGTGGGCCATTGTATCTTTCATGTAGTCCTTTAGTAGTCTGCTAAACCAAGTATTTTGGTGTTAGGAGATGCTACTTCCATTTCTATAAATTTCCATACCACCTTGGACAATTCACTTAATCTTTCAATTTATCTTTCTATTACTGAAAAAACCCACACAGGATAATAGTGTATATGTAAAGTGAGAATTATTTCATTCATTGATATCTTTGTAGTCTTCGTGCTTTGAAGAATTACTTAGTTGCATTTAAAAGAACTATATGGTATTGACAAACATTTAATCTTAAAAATCATGTACCCCAGAAAGAGGTAGATAGACAAACAGAAGTTACCTGTTGTCGGACTGGCTAGTTAATACTGTAGATGCCATGTTTTCACTCTAAGCAAGCATTCAGTTCAGGATAATGCATCTGTAAGTCAAGCTCAAATTTAATAATTTGAATGCATTATTAAATACTGTTCGCAGCACTTATGAAAAGATTTGAGATGATTATTTTGTTTCAGGAAATAGCAAGACTCTAAGTGGGGCTGGCTTCTGTAACGTGATGCATCATGCGTAAGGTAGGGCTTCCCATGGCAAGACATGCATAAGGATGTTAACAGAAATATTTCTACTTCACCTTTAGAAAACCTGTTGACCTCTCTAGTTTAAAATACTTATATCTTTCTCTTATTAGTGTCTGTTGGGAGAAATGAAGAGATTGCTGCCTTATTCTGTTTAACAGCCTATTTAAATTAAAATGGTAACACGGACGCACATATTTTGTCCTAATTTGATCTCTCTGCATCTTTTCCAAACGAAGCATTTATTATGTAAAAGAAAGGCAGGCATTATTTATCTATAAGGATGAATTAGGTCTCTGGCTAAAGTGTGTAAAGAGAAAGCAAAGATGAAAAACAAGATTTCACATAAAAGCAGACCTATAAGGAAACCAAGCCAAGCCTGTGACTTCCACAGGTCTGTGCTTTGAGTCTGTGCAGTCTTTGTATTTGGAGGCATCAGTTAGAGGGAGGGGGAAAGAGGATGTAAGACAAAGCTTTCCATACAAAAGAGGAATACAGATCTTTATCTTCCAGCTTCTAAAATGTATTTACTGGAGCTGTTCCTCCTCGCAGTCACTAAAAGCACTTTCTGAAGGTTTCCAGTTGCCTTGAAAGCCTTTAGGGTAGAAATGTTGTATTAGCTTACTAATCGTGTTCTGTTTTTCTTACCGGCGGGGTTCCTAAAGTTTCTCACTGGTTACTTTATCTGAAAATCCAGGATCTTGTTGCTTTATAGTTCACTTGTGCGGCAAATACTCCCCTCCAGCATTTGATTTGTGAGGTGGCTGAAGTACAGCCCTACCGCGCTGGGCATGAAACCCGCCATTAAATCTGCCACGCAGGCTGAAAAGTGTCTGTGGAGAGGCAGCGATGGCAGGAGGAGCTCTGAGGGGCTCAGCAGGGGTGGCTGGGGGCCAGCCCAGGCGGCAGGGCTCATGTGAGGGGGTGAGGAGCTGTGCCTGTGCCTCCGCTTCATCTTCCATGGGTTCCCATTTTGTGGGTTAGTCTTGGGTGTGGGGCCAGCGTCTCCACAGAGGTCGCAGCCGCGATGGCGCGTGGATCACGCACTGCTCGTCTTGAACGAACGGAGGACGTGACAGCATTCACTGTGGTAATTATTTCAGTGTAGGCTAGAAGTTATAGCTTTAACACGTGGATGTGAAGTGTTTTACACTGTTGTAATTGTAAATCTATATAATTAGATGAAGAGCCTTTTCAAGATGCCGACCCCTGTCTAACAGCGCAAACCAATTTTTATTGATGGTGGTAGTGCAGATGGCTAGTAATGGATAGCTAAAAGGATAGAAGAGTAAGTGAAATTAAATAAACATTTAAAGTTCACCCCTTGCTGCAAGAAGGGTTAGTTTAGTAATTTAAATACTGGCAGTTCAATAGAAGCGTCACTTGCTCTATTGTACATGAAATGCTGAAGAAGTTCTTCGTCTTAGAAAAGAGGAGGCAAAGCTGTGAGGAAAGTACTGGATCATGTTTTTAAGAAAGAAATCCGCACAATGCAATTTCTGACAAACAGCCAGGAAATAAAGTTTTCATCCTTCCTGAAAACGCAGGTACACCCACAAGGACTATTAGTGCCATGTCAGCCATAATGGAGCTCTGAAGTTTGGCAATTATGTTGTACCTATGATGTTTAAAAATATTTTTGACAAACTGCGGAAGGTTACTTGACTGAAAAAAAGAAAAAAGAGAGAGGAAAAAGCTGTCAAAGCTGCGCACTTTGAGGTGTTAAAATTCACAAGAGTTGCATAATTGAAACAAATGAAAACAGTATTGTGAACAAGTACTTTCGTAAATTCTTTCAATTGGCTTATTTACCTTTAAAAGGTGCTTCATTGTTTGTTACCTAAGTGCTTACGTATATAGCTAAAGAGTACAAAATAGGGATAACTATTAATTATACGTAGCTTTTTTATTCATATAACTAAAACTAACTATAAAAGGTGATAAAATATTTGTAAATTGATACGCAGTCTCCAGTATGCCCTGTAGGAAAAAAACATACTCTTTTAATTGTTGTTAATATTTTATGGTATGCTGAAACCCAGTAGCCACTAATGTAATATAAATAAACAGTAGCACAGACATCTCTGGGTTTTTTTTTGCTCTTCAAAAGGATCCTGGGCACAAAAGATGAGCTTTGAGTTCCTTGGGAAAGCAGATTTGAGCTGAGAGCTTTGGTTTTACTCCAACATAAACAAAACAATGGACTAGGGAATTGTGAAGAATTTCAGTTATGTTGAAAGTGTTCTTAATGTCTGACCACCATCGTTAACGGAGTATGGACAAAGCATGCCATTTCATACTGGTGTAGTGTTCCTGCACACACCAGTTTGTGGTAAGCTAATTTACGCTTGCCAAAGCAAGTCTGTTGGTGACAACTCTTATAAAATGTGGTTGTCATGATGCCAGATATCACAGTGCAAGTTCCATATAAATAGACATGTACGTGTATTCCTGGTTTTCTGTAAAACCAGTATATTTATGGGTATGGGGATTCATAGTATTGTTTTATACTGGTAGGAGTCTTAAAAAGAAGCACAAAATCTTTATGCAGCCTTAATAAATAGGGTGTAAAAATCAGTTTTCAGAAGAATAATTTCCTCACACTTGACTATTTATCATGGGCTGATAACTTTAAATGCCTAGTCATCTTGACGTGAAGGAAACCTGAACAGATATGTCTCTGTATGTATGTAACCTCCAAATGCCAACAGAATTCCAGACTAGGAAACCAGGACCAAAGCAAAAAAGGAAGGATTGATGCAGCCATAGACTTGTGCTGGAGAAAACTCTTCTGGAAATGAGCATTAATATGAACTACAGTTGAATGTGTTATCTCACTTTCACAAAGTCCTATGCAGTAGGAAAGAGAAAGCTTTCAGCTTTGTAAGAATCTTTGGAGACCTGTAATCAGTTTGCTTTCATCCGCAGTAGCAGGGATTGGCATGGTTATTATTATAGTGTAAATACATGAACTGCAGTTTTCCATTGGCTCTCTGTGGAGGCAGCTGTGGAAGACAGCTAGCAGGCAATACTCCGTGCAAGCCTTTTCACTGTGTTGCCTCTGTAGCAGCTAATGAATCTGATGAAGAGCTTGTCTATAACTTTTAACATTGGGGGGTTGACAAGGCCAAGATGTTTGGGGTATTTTTTGTCAGTGCTGCATTCATAACAGCTTGTGTTTGTTGCATCTCTCTGCGAGATTATCTCCACACATTTGGCACTGAAGGCAAATTCAAAAACACAAGTTTGAAGTTCAGCGCAGTGTGCTGCGCTAGGGATGGTTTGTTTGGTAGTTAACTTCTCTAGGTTTACTCACATGGCTGATCAGCACTGGCTGATGATGAAATGGATGATTTATGAATGCTAAGGGCATGGTTAGGCTGAACCTGTTGACATCTAAAAGCAGAAAAGAGCACATTGAGCCTCGGGAAACCATAAAAGCTTTTTATGCTGGTAAATATGTACTGTGCATTAGGGAGGCTACCTTAATGACCCAACACATTTACATTTTCTTTTTTCCTTTAAATTCCCTGAAATATTTTTTTTATTATTTTATTATTTTTTTACTTCTCCATGTTTAAACTATAACAGCCCACAGCTCTCTCTCAACTTGTAATTCATTCATTTCTTTGACTCAGAAACTGGTTTTCTTACATTAACACATGGGTCTGGAAGCCAACTAGCACAATATGCTCTGGCAAATGCAGGGCAACAGGTCTCCTGTTGCCACCTCACGGTTTCTTCCATTTTTATTATTGCTGAAACACAGTTTACCACAAGGTGTAACTTACTGAAATGGTAACTGTTGAATGATTCAGTGATTCTGCAGGTTTTGCTGGTGCTGTGGTCATGCGATCTATAGTGGTTTGGATGTGGGTTGTGAGGGGAATCATGAAACACTGTGTTGTGCCCTGCCTACACCAGGAAAATCATGTCCTCAGAGCTCTGACTTTCAGTTACTGAAATTAAGTCACTGGAGCACAAATGTAGTGACATCTTGGCATAGCCTGCATGTCAGTAGGAGATCTTGTGCTGTTCAGGGGGTTGTTTCACTCTGGAGACAAGCGATGGTTTGCCAGCTTACATCAAACGTGTGTGGACGAATGCAAATGTGCAGAAACAAGAAACGCTGTGTTGCTAAAACTGTAAAGTACACCAGAACTAACACGGACAAATGTGAGTTGTTTATGAAAAATGTGTTAGAAGTGCCATAGGGTGGAATTATCACTTATAAAGATCTCGCTCCCACAGCTTAGAATATTTTAAAGGTGCTGGAAAATAAGACTCTGCACAGCTCTCTGGAGATGGTGTCTATTTTGTCTTAATTATTATAGCTCTGAATATTGTTACTCTTTAATGCTATGTTGAGAAATCCATGATGTGCTCAGCACTCCAACCGTATAGCACACAAGGTATCTTTTTTTCATCCCCTTAAAAACCAGCTTAGTAATTTGATTCCCCCCCACCTCTTGAAATAGAATTTTGTGAACAGTCACCATTTAGTTTACATGACCTACAAATACACCCATGCGCCTCAGTGTATATATCCTCTTATTTCATGCTTTTCATTTTCTTCTAAGATGAACAGTGCCTTTCATCTTAATATTTCTGTAGGAGAGGTATGCTTACCTTATCAGTATCCATTTTCTTCCTGTCTCTCTGATCTATCTAATGATGTGGTGGTCTTGCTGAGCTACAAAACTGTCTCATGCGAAGTTACTGAGTTGCTCCAGAATCTCTGAACAGCTTGATCTTTAATTATGGTCCAGATTGCTGAGGTACAACAGTTGCTCTCAGTAGAGCTTCCGAACCGTGCTTCCTACTGTGACTGATTCTAGTTATTAGTATGTTGAGACCAAGTCCTAGATCCTGATCTTAGGCTTTCTTTTTTTTTTCCCTAATACAGGGAAAAAAATTTTTTTTCTGGTGCACTCTGTAACAATGAGGGAAATGGGAAGAAGCGGAAAAAGTATTCCCAAACTGTAAGATGGAAAGGCATAACCTGAGAGCTCTTTACTGTGGTGCATGTTGGTGTGTGTAGGTGGATGGGGGACCTCTGCTGGTTTAAGTAACTCCTTTGTGTGGGGCAGTGTTCCTGCCGTCTCCATGGGCAGTGATGGCAGTGAGACAGAGCACTGACAGGTCCATCGGCTCTGTCTGAACCCAGCTGTGCTGGCAAATGCTTAATATAAAATGACTCTTTCTCCACTGCTAGAGATAAATACAAAAAAAAAAAAAGGAGGAGGATGATTACAACTTTCTTCTTGCAGGCAAGAGGTAATCCTTCAGAAAAGTTGAAGGAGTCAAAGGATTGATTTGTTGGGAAGGATAGTTAGAGGAGACAGCAAATCAATTTACTGAAGTCAGAGTTTTGTGGGAGTGTCTGCTAGGACTTGTGGCTAGGGAGGACGAAGTTAAATGATGCCCCAAAGTAAAATGATGTAGATAAAGGTGGATTTTTCTGAAATGAAAGGAAGGAATGTAGAAGTAAATGCAGATTGCAAAGCAGCAAGGACTTACTCTTGTGCTTGGGAATTTATGATAGAGGTAAATTAAAGAAGCCAATTGTTGGCAGAAAATTGCTTGAAGAAGTTTTAGGAACTAGAGATAGCTTCATAAGAGCTGAGAAAGAGAAAGTTAAAAAACAGTAAATCCCAGTATGTTTCTAGGAGAGAAATGTACAAGTTTTTAGAGTGAATTTGATTTCTGGTTATTATTAAACCTTTGTAAGGAGATAACTATTTAAGTCTTTACTTGGAGCTGTGTAATTTCCCTTATAGTCATTTTAGCTTTTTATGATATGATACTTCCATGCTAATTTTTGCTGAAACAGACTGGTTTCCCTAAAGTGAATATGTGGTGTCTTATGCTACAGTTGAGTATTTTTCTAAAGAGCTAACTGTAGGAAAAAAATTGTAAATAAACAGAAAACTTATATTTACAGTGGATTCTTTTTCTATAAATCCTGTTATTTTTGTAATAGTTCATGCATTTAGAGGTCTAATCTGAAGGGAATTTTAAATATGAATTCTAGATGATTGACATTTCATCTACTGAAGAGTGATTGTAGATTCTCTGGATGATGAATTGGGTAACAGGGGAAGAACATACGATTTGTGTCTTTACTGTGATTCATTGATGTGTTAAGAATAGAAGTATAATGTGTTGTGATACTTTCCTATTTTTCTATTTACTGCTTTTAACCTTTCTAAGGTTAAAAAGAATCTAAAAATTCAGTACTGTAGCGTAGTTCTTTAAAAATTTCCAGGAAACAGAGATGTGATTTTATATAAAACTCCTTACTCTCAGGATTCAGAAAAATGATGGATTAAGTCTGTTGTATGGAAGTTTATAGTTTACATATGCATATTTAATACAGAATATAGTTTTTCATTTTCTATTTGATCTTCAGCTTTCTGGAAGTCTTCCTCCATCCCTGTTGATGTATCTTTCGTCTAACATCAGTCATGTGCCACGTGCTCACTTTGCTATATATCAAAAGCATTTGGTTTTGAGGAAACTCTTTTATGTTGTCTTCTTTGTGTGTCATTTACCATTTTCATTAATTATTTTAGCTGTGATTTTTATATTTGCAGTGGTTAAATTTTCTTAGCACAATCAGTGTGCGTCTACAAAGGAGAACAAATGTATTTTCATTCCCTGTTTCAAAAGGTTTGTCTCTTTATGCTTTTCAGTTAATATCTTAATCAGCAGTGTCTCTTGGCACCCAGTGACTGAGCAGCAGTGACACTTTTATTCTTCTCTTTTTCATTTTTATTTCAATTCATTGTTTGCTGAAGAAACAGAATGGGATGATTGGTTTGGGATGTTGTCAGCACAGGTTCCTTGGGCTGGCTGATAGAAATCTCGGTGAGTGTACTTGTGCCAGGTATGCTGCTGCATTGGAATTGAACGTAGAAATTTTGAAGGACATGAAAAGTTTGATGTTTGCTTTTAGAGTTCCACTTCACTAATATTGAACAGCAGTGTACGTGCTCAACCACAAAGGAGGATAGGGAAGAAGAGCTGGTGCATTTGTATAGCCAGCCTATCTGTACTGCTTGTGATTGCCTGGAAAATTCCATTTGGTTCAGTCAACAACTTTTATGCAGCCTCTTCATTCTTTGCAATGGTTCCCTTTGAGATAAGTCTGGAGTAGTAAAGAAAGGAAAAAAAGTTATTTTTACTTTTCAGTGCTGAGGCTTTATGCAGGTAGAGATGGATCATAACAGCTTTGCATTCTCATAATAATGGGGTTTTATCTTTATTTATTTGTGCTAGTGGGACTGACAAGAATATTTAAAGGATTGTAGACAAAGCATTTTCCATTTCCCTGCTTCAGAAAGAGATCATTTAAATAAATTCTGATTTCTCTCCTTGATAGCGTTTCAATTCACACATACTATTAAGCTGTGCTTGCATATTTTAAAAAAGAATAATCTGTAAAAATAAATAATGCTGATCCAGAATTTTTTTGTGTTAATTTGGGCGGGTGGAGTGGGGGATTGCTGTGAGCCTTGGGCCCACAGTATTGCCCCTAAAAAAATCATTTGGAGTAAATTCAGATCTTTTGTTTCACTAGTACCTCATCAGGTGTAGAAACTGGAATAACAGAAAACTTAGAGAACATAAATGTGTAAGGGCCGCTGTCCTGTAAATCGTGAGTGTTTCATATTCCTTAAGATTTTGAATTTACACCAGGAGGTTTAGTGCAATAATCCTGACATAACAGAATGTTTTGAGGTTTTTGGGGAATACATATAGATATTAGAGAAGATCATACGAGACTTGCATAGCCCTTTAAAAAATTATGGCCATCTTTTTAAGTGAAATTATTCCCATTCTACTGCATATGGATGTAATAATGCATTTACTAATAAATTAATGAGTGGCTGTGCATGATTTCACTGCCATATATTATTTCACTGAAAGTGTGCTTCATCCAAGACAAGTACCAATTCAGTGTAAATAGTTTAAAATCCAATATAACTATTTTCTGTGGTTTTCCCATTGCTTTTCACGTGTTCCAAATGTTTATTTGCACATCTTTTATATTAAGTCAGATATGCAAACCCCTCAACTTTAATCAGAATGATGCTTCAAAGGATTTTATCTGGTTAACTATTTCTAAAAGCTCGAATTATTCCAGAAGTGCATCATGTGGAAGAATTAAAGCAATTCCCCTTAATAAACAAACTGCTGTTTTCCTTAACACATATAAAAGCTCTGTGTAAAAAATAGTAGTCCTTTTTATAATCTACTAGGATATATTTTGTTCTGCAAAATAAAGAGGGTGATTTAAAGTGATCTTTGTTTCCAGAAGTTCATATCTGTGTTCTTCTCTACACAGAATTCCAAGGTTTGCACTTCTTTCTAACAATGTGTAGAGTTTTGGTGGAAAAAATTATTATCTAAACCTTGCAGAGCTTCCCGTACTTCTTTGTAAGCTCTCTTAAATGGATGCCTCTGCTATCATGTCCTCGCTACTTTTGGTGTTCAAACTAGCTAGAATTAAACCAGACCAGGTAAATGTACCTGTTAATCATGTTTTGGATTCAGCATTAATAATCCTTTGCTAATGTATTTGCTGAAATTCCAAAAGTTCCATATTCACCTGCTTAGCACCAGAGCCTGTAACTAGGATATCCTGTATTCCCTCAGGTTTCATGTGCCTTGTGTCTGTAGCATTCTGCAGTCTGATGCAGAAAAAGAATTACTTGCAGTAACTGAGAAAAAAGATTGTTTTATGCAGTTTGACTTATGCAGTGCACTGCTTAATCAGAGTGACCTCTGCAATGTAATAGAGTTTATGATGTAAATAGTTTATAAAAATCTTCACAGCAAACCTTATTCGCACAGCTAAATATGTGATATCAAGATAGACTTTTTTCCTGTAACTTTACAAGGGATTCGTGACATGGAATGAAGATGGAGTTGATATAACATATGAGCACTAGGGGAATGTGTTGGGACTTTGTGGACACTTGTGGGAAGCAGATCCCCATTGTAACAAGTAAATAAGTATTTTCATTTTGTTTTTCTTGATGGGAAGTTTATGTGCTTGGTTCTCCGAGGGAAGAAGTTGCAGAGAGGCAGGCGGGCACCAGCTTCTTTTGCTTAACAAGAATGCAATACTATTTGAAATGGATTTCAATGTAAGAATAAGATTTCAGACTCTATCCTGACCACATGTGAAGTAACAAATTATGAGAGTATGTGATTACACATGTCTGTGCTTATAAAAAGAGTCCCATACTGGTTTTACAAGTTCTGCTGATCTAGCCCAGAGAAGTTCTTGGCTTAAGCAGGATGATGGATCTCCCTTGTATTGACCTGACTTAGAGCAGATAGAGGTAATCGTACTTACACTTACCCTTGGTGACTCCTACATGTGCTTCCCTGTTCTTCTCTCTTTTACAAGTTACACTGTTTGTGTTGTCTGAATTCTGTACCATAGGCTAGGGTACACAGTGAATAATTTACTCCAAGACTTGATAAGAAAAAAAGTTATTTTCAAGCATACTTCTTTATCTCTTGAGGGATTATTTATGGTACAAGTATCTGTTCTGAACATACTCTTGCCACCCAAAGAACAATCTTTTTATTTTACTTTATATACTATAAGTATACAATATGCACTAGAAAAATCAAACATACTTCCTAATACAAATAGTCACAGCTGGGGATAAGGAATATAAATAGGATGACATCAAATGAAAAGAGCTGATGATCCAACAAGGTTTCTGTAGATCATGTTGTCTCTAATGTCAAGAGAATTGCAGATTAGTCTTGCTGCTCTTTATGAGTAAGCCTATTTATCAACTTTCTGGAAAAATCTAATTTAAGGTGGTACATTTTCCTTAGTTCTGCACACTTCAAAGCTTCAAATATAAAGGTTTGTCAGCCATTCTCTTTTGGTTTTAATCGGCGAGATTCTTGTTCAGGCCTTTCTCTACCAGCCAGGTCTGGGCTACTCCTGGCTGACACTGATAATGTAATTTTAGTTTCTTGATTAGTAAAGCCAAAAAACTATGAAGCTTTAGCTTTTAACAAGTTTATCCAATACAGACTTAATGTTCAGAGGGAAAGAGTAATTAAAATTGCAAATGTTCATTGTAAGAGGCTGGATTTCTATAAACTATAATTTAGTCACACCATTGAAAAAGATGATGACAAGCCCCAGAAAAAAAGAACATTTGTACAAGGTGGATAGTGGCAGAGGCTATTGCTATTTTTTCTGAACAACATACAGACTATTTTTATGAAGGGATATAACAAGAGATGTGAATTTTAAGAACTCTGAAGAAAGTATGCAGGAACATAAAAATTCATAGTTTTACTACCATGTTCTACATTTTTTAACATGATGCTTTATATCCAAGTCACAAAATGGATTTGTGTACATTTATATTCATTCTTTAAAAGCGAAGTAGAGCTCAGGCAACTAAAACAAGCTGTTTGATATTATGTTTCCCCCCGCTTCACTTGATGTAAGAATATCTTAGCATATAATGTCACATTAGTTTTATGTATGTAAATACTTTCAAGTCAGAACATGCAGTATGAGCATATTTTATCAGCTATTACCACTAGGATTTTTACATATGTGAACTGAAAAAAAGTTCTGTGTTTATCAAAATGTCAAGTAATTTTGCTCCTTTACGATAGTCTGGATTTGCGGGATGATTCAGAGAAAACTCCAGGAACAAACTTGCCAACAAAGTTTTAAGTTGACAAGCAGGTGTTCTTTATTGCGGTGCCAGGAGACAGGGGGATAGCTCCTCCTAACGTGTGTCCCTGTATTGATACACAAGCAGTCCTTATATAGCTACCGAGCACACACATATTCATGAGGCTATGTATGGATTACATCATTTTCCAGAAAGTTCCCTGCATGCCTACAAAAATGTGGTGGTGGTCTTTCAGGGTCGTTTACTTCTTCCAACAATCTTCATCACTGCTGGCAGCCTTCGAAGCACGCGCAGTGGATGCTTATACCAGCTTAATCGGTTCGTTGACACCACAGACATAACAATCATCCCCTCCTCCTACTTATCAGTTAAACTGCAGCCCATCCTGGGCCCCTGCCATTCCAGATACTCCTTATCCTTACATCCTGTTATTCTAGCCTCTTTTTTTTACACACATTTTGTACTAAGGTCATAAAGGCCTAAACTACATCAACTGCAGCAGTTTATCTTGTACAAGAATTCTCCGTATGTTCTCTAGCTGTACTCTATATTTTTTCTCTGTATATCATGCAT
>JARCZZ010011811.1:0-23075 GCA_030323915.1 Brotogeris chrysoptera | reverse complement strand
TCCTTCTCCACAGGGCTGCTCTCAATCTCTTCCCTGCCCAACCTGTAGCTGTGCCTGGGATTGCTCCAACCCAGGTGCTCCTCCACTACTGCTTTGTAACTCCCTTTTTCTGACTCACAGGGTTACAACTTAGGTTTTACTGAATTACTAGCACCTCTTACTAGCCATTTCCATGTTTTCAGTAAGATGTTCGCTGTGAGTCCAGCAAAGGTTCTAAGCATGCTGTCAGTTTAAATGAGTAAGCCTATCTGCTTCCTTACATGCTTTGATGGATTGAGTTCTAATTTTTCTGTGCTGTTCAGAGAATTGAGGACATTCCCATTAGTACTCCACTGTGAGATTGAGATTACCAGATATTCCTTTTGTTTAACCAAATATCGATCAAATGCCAACCAGGAAAATAATATGCTTTATTAAAACAAAAATTTTCATTAACAAAGGTAATGAAATTGTGCTTCAGTGTTTAGGGTTGAATGTGCAACTTTCATGTTGAGATGTGAGGTGCTTTAAATGTGAAAATATCCAGATTTCTCTTTCAGGAGGCCATCGCTACTCATATTTCCTCCTTGCAACCATACCTAGTGTAGATTGGTAACCTTCTAAAGATTGGTGACCTTCTAAATAGTTCTAAAAATCTCAACAGCATCATCAGTAATTCCAGAATAGGTCAGGGCACCCAAGAGTTTTCTTACTCAGCCTGTACAAGCTGCTCACATTACTCTCACTGGTCTGGGTAGGTTGATCAGTAGAACTTTAATCCGTACATAAATTTGCTAGTTTTATTTGTATCCTTATGGGGAAGTAGGTGTACATCAGAGAATTTTGCCAAGTGCAAAACAATCCTAAAACAATGAAATACATATCCCTTATCAATTTAAATCATGTGCAATAATGACGTATTTAAAAATGGATAAAGGGCTTACAAATGAATTACAAATTAGTTCTGATAATAACACTTCATAAAAATTATAGGTTTGCTTTTTGAATGCCAGAAAGCAATCTGCTTAGAGATCATTTGGTGGCAGCCAAAAAATTACTTCATATCTAAATTAATGACACATTCAGATAACCAAATAATCGCTGTTCATGACTATCATTGTTGTCCCCATCTAAAACTGACGTCAATTTTACTCATAGATAATTCCAATAGCTATCTTCAGAGATAATTTTATCCAAAGACCATAAGACAGAACCTTCTAGATTTATCTGCTAGTTACTCCACTAGAAGCCATCTCACTGCAGGTACCACATGATCATAACCACTGAGCATCTTAGGTAACTATCACACAGTTCTGCTGAAGAAGAATTAAGCACAGCAGCTACAGCTGCATAGGAAATTATGCTGAAGGGGAAGGAGTGACAGTCTTTGTGTAGGCGTTAATCTTTCCTTACTGTTCTGCTTGAAGACACATGTTGACTGCAGACAACTTCGCTACTCAGACTACTGCAGCTGTAGCTGCCACAGGTAGCTCTTTTCAACCCATCTCAACATTTTGCTCCACTTTCTCATTTTGTTTCTCACATCTAAAATAGACACAAATTAGTCGTCAAAATCCAGGGACACTAAAAATCAAGGAAAGTTTAGTGGACCTTGTGCCTATAAATCGGACATGTTCACGATTCTTACCCCCCATTAGTATTCTGGAACTTAGGAAGATATACAGAAGACAACATTGTATTGTAGTTAAGTGAAACTTCATCCATGAGATCTGCTGACAAACTCAGACATGGAAACACCTTATTTCCGTCAGATATGCAAAGGAATATTCATGAACATGCATACAATTTGAAATGGGGAAAACAAATAGGGAAAAAAACAGAAGAGGTAAACACAAAAAGACTTTAGGTTTAAGATCCTTGATATCTGTGCAAAGCTGGCCTGTATAACACTCTGACCATCCATTTCACTGCTGTTCAAAAAGGAGCATTTCTAGTATATGTACACGCATGAACATGCATATATGTATTAATAAAGTAGCCCTCTCTTTCCCCTCCAACAGAGTTTTCCTACCACAGTACCATGCTGGTGGACATTATAATAGAGGTGCCAGAATGCCCTTCTTGGCATCTCAGCTTTCTGCTAAGCAGATGCTGCAGCCACATATTGGGCATGTAATAACTAATCTATGCTGCCTCAACAAATCTTCAGCAGAAACTCTGGAATACAAGGAACTAGAACTTTAAGGAAAAAAAAAAGTTTCCTTTGCCCTCAGGCTTAATATCTGCAGACTTCAACCGTGATTAGAAAACTTAAAATCTAGCATGGATAGAATCTTCTTGTATTTTAATAAGCCTTCTTATATTTTAAGAGCATTTGAATTTAGAAGACAAATCTAGTTCCACTCTTTCCTCCAGTGGTGCTTATGCAGTATTTCAGTCTGTAAGCAGATGTTGTCATCATGGTTATATCAAAGACCTGTTTGAGTTTAGTATTTGCAAGCTATTCCCTTTTTTGTTTTGTTAGCAACTTCTCTTGTACATATTAATTACTGCAGACCTCTGTCAACATGTGTTGATATCCAAGCACAGACTCTTTCAAAGGGAAATGTCAAGATAGATTGAATTAAAATGAAGGATAACATTTCAGTTTGCATATTCCATATTTAATGTCACTTCTCTACCTTCTAGAATCTTAGGAAAAATGTAATACTTAAAGAAAAAGCCTAAAAAGAAAGTTCACTTTACTTTTTTGTGTAATAGCTGGGTCTCCAGAACTTAGTTCCAGAGGCAAAAAAAAACAAACCCAAACCAACAAAACTTTACATGGTAAAAAATACCAGAATTGAAAGTAAAATCTTTCATGATACACATGCTTTACTTGCTAGATGCTAATAAAAACCTGCCAGAAAAATAACAACATGGATCTCATTCTTCTGTGCTTTTGGTTTTCCTAACTGAATGCTTGTGCAGAATGCATTAATAAGCACTTCTGCTTCTAGATAATGTTCACTGCTTTAGACTGATTTGCTCTCATTGTTAGTTTTCTGCACATGTACCAGGAAGCAATAAGGGCCGGCTACTCTGCAATGGAAGGTGAGCTAGGACTGATCATCACAAAGACGGCAGAGGCAGTGACTCACTGACAAGGATGCAAGTTCACCATGTCTGAATGAGAAAAGCAAGGATGAGATAGGTAGCCAAGTGGACAAGGGACCTGTGTCTGTCACACCAGAGGTCTCTCTGGATTCTTCTCTTCACCAGAATGAACAAGCCCAACTCTCTCATTCTTTCCTCATAGGAGAGGTGCTCTATTCTGACCATTTCTGTGGCACTTCCCTGGACCCTCTCCAACAGGTCCGTTTTCCAGTTTCCTGTGCTGAGTACTCCAGAGCTGGACACAGTTTTGGACTTACTGTTTATTCCTGCGGTATTCTCAATGGCCATGTTATACAAGTCTGTATCTACAGACAACCAAACCTACAAGTAGTCCCATTAAAAACATCAAAAACAAGCTCTGGGCTGAGGGAAAAACCAACAGATTTTCAGTTTCATTTTATGCTGAAAGAAATACTAACATGTCCCGAAACTGACTACATTTAAACCTCAACCACCTAGGGTGCATATTGCGTTTCAAGTGCTCAGGCAGCATCACTTCAAGCCTGCAGCTGAGTGCCAATGTCTACCAGGAATTTCCAGGAACATCCCTGTTAATCTTCCACTTTAAGAAGGAGTAATGGCTTAGAAACATTAGCATCATAGGCCAGATGGTGCGTGTGCTTTTGAAGAGAATTTCCCAATTGCCTCCAGATGGGTTGGTTCCCACCATGGAGCAGGCTCAGACCATAAAAGCTGTGTTCCTTCTGAATAACACTAAGGATATGAATGCTCTCCAGGGACTTGCCTAATGCACTCCAACCGCTAATGGGTATTCAGATCAGAGACCACACTAGCACTCTTTTGAAACAACTCCACCCCACCTCAGAAAAACCTAAATGAATGCCACCAGAAGTATCATAACACCAACCTCGTCAGTTCCTAACCATTCTCATTACTCATCAGCATAGGCACAGCTGGCATAACATAACAAGAGACCACTGCAATTCTGGGGGTGTAACTACATTGCTGGGGATCTTTTCTTTCACCTTTAGCAATTTTCTATTCCTCTTCAGTGTACTCAGGATTTTTTAAAACCGACTCATTAGCAGAGCTTTCTTACAAAAGGAGCAGCACCTACCCAGTTAGCAATAGCGCTGAAGGATGAAAAGATCGCAGGAATGTAGCATATCACTAGAACAACTCAGAGCACTGTTTTGCCCAGACCCCAAGAGGAGGCAGAGGAACAGTGGGATAAATTGACCCACTCCAGTACATTTAGACTGGAGATCAGGAAAAAATCTCTAACTCATAAAGGATTCAGAAGTTGAAAGCATCTCAGCAGTTGCTGTTACCACTATTTGTAGCAGGTACAAGGATAGAGCTTGTTCGTATTTTTAAAGGCATTATCTGAGAGTACCATATATTAGACTCTGTGACCCAGTAATATTTTCCTAAGCTCCCAGACAGATATGTACTATGGGCAAGTGTGAATACCAGCAGGGAAGAGAACATGTTCCCACACCAATGCTGTGTTACCACTGCCTTAGTAGGTGTGGATTGGCACAGCTCCTTTTCGTCAAACACTCTTTCAAAGCCTCAAAGAGAAGAAGGAGAAGACAGCCAAAGCAAACTCGTTGGTCTCCACTGTTTCTCACATTGCACATCCACAGTAGTGGATGATTATGTGAATGTGATGAGAAATAAAATAATACTGCTGTGCATGCATGTAGAGATGTACCTGTCAATGGTCAATCAAAGAAAGATGGACGAAGCTATTTGGTATTTCACAATTTCCTGCTTTATTCAGAGGGCTGATAAACACTCCACAAAAAGGAAAGTGTACACTATTTCCGTGTTTTAAATGCAGAGTCAAATCAGAAGAACATACTCCTTCGTAATTACTACAGGATTAGTAGCATCCTACTTTGCAGATGGCAATTGGTTTCCCTTAAGTATGGGGTGGAAAGGCAGCTCTGACATGTCCAAAGTCACAGACATCTCTTATTACTTGACGCCAAGTCTTTATCACAGGTTTTTCTTTAGCGGTATCAGGAACTCAGCTTGGCCTGTGCTGTTAAGGACACGAGCTGCAGCTGCACCACTGCCAAGTGTACCAAAAAATGAAAGGCTGCAAGTTTATGATCACTAGGAAAATTCTGACACAGCAGAACAGAGCTCCTGAACAAAATATGGTTAAGATCATCTTGTACCATTCTTTCATCTTCATTCTGTAAAGTCCAGCCATGAAAGCCGTGACTTGGGTTCACCCTGAATTATGAGTTTCCTTTACTTTAATTCTCTCAAGGACATTCTTCTTTTTTCAAGAAAAAGAGTGTTCTTAAGGTAAAAAAAGTTAACACTGTGTTAATGTGACAAGAAGCCAAATAAATTGCATAAATGCCTACCGAACTTCATATTTAAACTCCAGGCACTTTGACGGAGAAATTTTTCCTATTGCAAAGGAAGAAAAAGGACAAGTGAATGAGAAGGGGCAAAAAGAAAAGTTGCCTCTTCAGCCACTAACAAATAAGAGAAATTCTAACCAACACTAGCTTCTGCTAATAGCATCATCCATTTAATTGATGCTGGCTTACAGACTGGCACCATATTCATCATTTACACCTGGAAACAATCACAACCTGAAAAAACAAGGTTCAATGAAAATTTTGTCTTATCTGTCAGTACAATTCCAGAAGAATATCAAGGGATTTTGTTTTCAAGATGGCCTCAGATTCTACTATGCCATGCTCATACTGCTTAGGGCTGCCACAAAGACAATCCTTCATCCAGAGAAAGCCTTACAATGCTCACATTAACAAAACATTTATTGATAATCACTTTTTTTCATTTCTGACATCAAGTGTTTGAAGTACATAGCTTGAGGGAGCAGATAAATCTTTCCAGTTTATGCAAATTTATCATTATTTAGAAGACTATAAAAAATATTTCAGAATTACCTTATACTTAACCATTCAAAATTCACTTCTTAGAGACCTGGCATTCCATCGAAGAAGACTTTACTAGCTTAAGGACAGAGGCAGAGCTGTTGTCACTTCTTCATTTCTCCTACAGATACTTTTATGAAAGAAGCTGAAGTATTGTGAAAATGCTGGGCATACAGAGCTGATGTTGTGGAGACTGCTGCAGAAGACTTACTGAAACCAACAGCCTAGTGGTCTTATGGGAGTTTAAAAACTGAGCTTGAAAATGCTCTATATGGAGAGAGAGGTCAGAAAGTTGGTGATGATATCATTTTTTGAAAAGCAGTTGTCAGTCCCCATAATGATTACTTCTTGCAATGCCCATCTCTGTGACTATTTTTGTTTAGGTTACTTTCAAAGGTGTTGTGTAAAACAATACAAATACTCTATCAGAGCTGAGGTTTTTTATCTGCAACAGTGGTGCCCCCTACACACCAAAACCTAAAGTCGAAAGATCCAACAAGTGTCTCAGTCAAGTTTGTTACTATTTCCTGTACAAGAGTCTCTTTTGCTCTCCTCCAGATTGTGTCTCTTCCATGAGCTGTGAACTCACACCTGAATTTTAAGCATCATATGTATCTTTCAACTTTTTACCAAGTCTCACACTCCGTTCAGCCAACACGCTAGGTAAAATAGCATCCTGAGGCTATAGGAAAGCTTTTGGCATATCCATGGCATTGCTGAGCATAACAAAACATTAGAAGATATCATGCCTACAAAACATTCTTGGCAGAAGGAGACCTGGAAAAGGAATAAGTAACTGAGACAGGAAAAAAGAAGTACATGGAAAGAGGTTCAAATTTCAGGGCACAGATGTGAAAGATAGGAAACTAGAAATAAACAGAGTGTGAAGATCAATAACTGGACAAGAAGCATAGGGAATAATTCCTCCAAAAAGTAGAAATGTGTAGTAAAGTCAGTAGCTTCCAGCATGGGTGTCCAGGATTTCCTGAGGTCAGTAAAAGTTTTGTGATTGAAAACAGAAAGATCTGAAGTTTCATGCCTGTAGGCTTGGCCTTCCTCTCAGGGGTGCCTGTTTTTATGGTAATAAAATGTTCTTGTTGGAGCAAAGATTAGACTATTGCACACATCTGAGCCAGCAGCAGCAAGAATGTCACTGCAGAAATTGAAATACTACATTAGTGTATCAGGAATATAAAAAAAAATGTTCAAAGTACATTTAAGTGGTGACTGTTTATTCTTAAAAATTCACCCTAATTTTAATTTACATCAGCAGTAGTACTTAATGGTTATTAATATATATACATAGATCAGTGAGCCAATACATAATTTTTGTTCCCAGCTAGCACATTTTCAAGGTTTTAAAGAACTGCAAAGGGTTGCAATAGGAGGAAGGCCATTAGTTTCCAGCTCATCTCTACTCTGCCTTGAAAAGTCCTTATCTCCCTACTGGGAGAAGCGCCTGGATTGTTGCTGCAGTATTACTCAGAGGCCAGAAACTAGTGCTACTCCAAGCCAGAACACAGGGATACAAGAGAGTGAAAAGGACTATAATCACCTGTGGAAATCCTTCTCCACTGCCAAAGCCTGAAGACATCTGCCATTACCCCAAGCAACCTGTTATAGGCTGCTCAGACAGAGTGCATAAGACTTGGGCACTGCATCTGGACCCCACTAGGATGTCACTTTACAGTCAGCAGCATTTTAGGTAGTTATTAAAACTGGAGAAAAAAGGGCACCAAAATACCATTATTATTTGCACTGGTGAAGACAAGATGTAACTGCAGGTAGTCATCTGATACATCATATTGGACAGCACTTTCAGATTTGTTCTTTAAATTTATTAGAAGTGAGTTATTTCTAAGTAAAGCAGAGTTTATAACTTTCAACAGCAAAATTAGAAGATATACATTGTAGAGAGAAAGAAGTGTGGAATAAAATAAAATATTAAAATAAAGTGAAATATGCTTTTCAGTTTCATTTACCACAGTCATAGAATAAAACAACTATGATACAGCACTGTCTTACTGCTTTCCAAACATTTTACAAAGGAATTAAAAAGAATCAAGCAAAGCAAAAGCAAGTACATGATTACATCATATGCAGGTGCCCAGGTGTTGACAGTGGGGCTACACAAGAAATGGCAAAAATACCAGATGGGGTGGGGAGGATGCAAAAAAGTGGAAAACAGCAGTGTGAGCACTAAGGTCTCAGAAGGAGGAGCAGGATGAGGTACCCCACTGCAGAGCACGTGTCAACATCACAGCCGATGGAGATGAGCCCACATTGTAGCAGTTCATGAAGGAACACGCTATGCCCATACAGACTCCTTTAAAGTTCCTGTGAACTCACAAAAAAGGGAAAAAAAATTAGGTAGAACTTCAGTTAGCACGAACCATGTTGCAATCAGAGTAGCAGCAAAATGTGGGTACCATCAATATACACGAATGCCATTTTTAAAGGCGATTGGACTTTGCTATTCCATCCAGAGTTGTATTAAACTATATTGTCTGCGTAATGAATCATAATTCTTCTCTTCCAGCATGTTTACAAGCAAAGCGTCCAGTATGGCAGCACTGCAAAATACATACAAATATATTGACCATATATAATACATTAAAAGGATTATATTAGAAAAAAACCATTACATGCATGATATGAAAGAGTGGGTTTTAAATGGTCCTAGGCCACAAAGCACAACAGTGCCGCGAGGTATTACTGTTCTTTCTATCTTTGAACAGGACTACCTGTAAATGCTTTCCTCCACCAGGGGGGAAAGGCAATAAACTACCTACTTGGCCTCACTGACCAGCTGGCAGGTAATTGATAGAAGTGGGTCTATGCCATCTGCCATACTATTATAGACGGTAGCACAGCCTGCAACCGCCAAACGCTCTCGGGTTATTATCTCTTCTCACAGCTCCCTGAGAACAACTAAAATGTCAAGATGAGTCTTCAGTGAAAAGAGAGGTCTCACGTGCCTGGAAAAGAGGGTAGATGCCGCAGAGGAACTACACACCAGAGTGTTTGCAGGCACTGTTAGCTCTCAGACAGCTCTAGGATAGACTATCCCCATGGATTGCACTTGGCAGATTCATTTCAGTGCATACAGAATTGGGTAAGCAACACTATCACTACCACCCAAAGCCTCGTTTGTGTTTCTAAATTTAATCCAAAATTGCTGTTAAGGATCTTATTTATTTTGCCCTGCTGTTGGAGTACTATTTCTTAATATAGGCTTTCACTTTGACCTTCTTTTAATTCCCTCCTCTCTTCTCCAGTATTTTCAACATTTGATCTTTCCAGCTGCATCTTCATACATTTGCTTCAAAGAATTTAGTAGCTGCAGAGTATCAATAACCTTACAGAAGGTGCTCCATGACAGATTCGTATCTATTGCTGCAAGTCCAAGGACAAAGAGCTGAACTGGCTGATAAAAGTAATTGCAATTTTCCATTCCTGCTTCACAAGCAAGCCAACCAAGTGGGTCCAAAAAAGGTATTCAAATTACCTGGTAACTTCTAAAATAAAAATAAATAGGAATGTACTGATCTGTTTAGAACAAAAGTAGAACAGAAAAAACTCAGTAGCTCATCACTATATTCATGGTCTACACAGCTGAACATTTGAGCTTCCTACTTTCGTTGCTGAAACAAAAAGTGCATCACATTCACAACAAAATCAGCAGGCTGAAACTTACATTCTTGACATCAAGATTTTGTCTGTGCAAAGGTTCCTCAACAAACTGAAATAAAAATACAGCATGTTTATTTTTCCTGTGCTGTTAACTAATAATGAATCAAAAAAAACTTTCAAAAAGGCTGTTTATGCTTTCTGTTTTCATTTGTCTTGATTCAGAATATCAGATTACTGATTTTCTTCCTGTTTTTTCACTTAAAAGCCCTTTAAATTTTAACCTGTAAACAGAAATTGCTTTTTGAAGAATTTTAACTTCAGTGCAGAATAAAGGTTGCTGCAAAAGGAAACAACGTGCTCACCTTATTTAAAAACAAATCTCAAATAATATCCTACCCACTGCATGCAAATTCTGTGTATCTAAAGGATATCTATGAGTTTAAATCAAGCAGCACTGGGCATCCTCCTGCATCTGTATCTGCATCCTTTGTATATTTTGAATTAAATGCATTTGCATATTGAATATACTTACATATTAAAGATATTTGAATTAAAGACATTTACATATACATATGTGTATTTTCTGTAACTCATTTCTTCACATTATTCCCAGTGTTTTAAGAAAACTGTACAGATTACTAAGAATTACAAGACTAGTTACCAATATTCCTGGAAAGCTTCTAGAAAATTTAACAGATAAAGTGTTCAATATGCCCTTCACTGGATTTACCATGAGTGAATGATATTTAAAGTACAATATCATCACAACACTGTTATTTTGCGGAACTGGGGCATATACTTTCTTGCAAATTAGTCACAAGTTTTCTGTCTGTTTCATCCAGAATTTACACTGCTGCATTTTTCCACTAGATTTTAGTTATTATTGAAATACCTCAAGAAAAGTTAATCAGACCTCAGATCTCTCCCTCAAACTAGAAAACTAGGATCACCAATTACTTTTAATGCAAGAGTCAGCTCTAACTAAAGAAAGGAACTGTGGTGCATTTCTCTGAGTTTCTAAATTATAGGACACCTATATCAAAGCTGACATTTACCTTGAATTTGTAGAGAAATGTAAAATCATATCTCTTATGCATTTACTGAATATAAGCTGAGTTGGGTTGAATATAAATGGGGTTTGTATTCAAGAACAGAAACATGAGTTTCTATGTGGTTATGTGAGTTCATGAGGTTGTGCATACATCATATGCTTATTCATACACATACACATAAACATACACATACACATATACATATATATATATGCATACACATATACAATATGAGTTTATATTCTGTCCCACCACAAGGCTGACTGCAAAGTATCATACTATGCAGAAAACTTTGCATGCACAGCCTTCAGCACTTTTCCAAGTGGTGTGTCCATTTGGGAAATATTGGGCAATAAGAAAAAGTTATTTTTACATTAAAGTTTGTGTTATTAGAGGTGCAGACACAGATTATACAGAATAACAGTTAGCAAATGGATAATTGCAATGAAAACATCATGAAATTAGCAAGTCTGCTTCCTCCTTTACTTCCTGCACGAACAACTGCGTTAATAAAGCTGTTATTCGTTTTGTGAAATAAAAATATATTTTCTCCACCTGTTAAATATATCTAATTTACAGCAGTACCTCTGTTCAGTTCAGCACCCCCCTACGCCAATTATGGATATATTTTTACACTTTTGTACTCCAACAAGTTGTGGAACTTCCATTTTCCAAATAGCTCGGTATGCATGTTTCTTACTTCAGTCAAGCTTTTGCAACTGTGTGTAGTCAAAGAAAAACCACCAAGAAATCATCATCTGATGATGAGATGGAGTTAATTTTCTTCCTGGTAGCCAGCAGAGTGCTGTGTTTTGGCTTTAGTCTGAGAAAAATGTTGATAACACAGCGGGGCAGGTGGAGGTGGGGAATGAGGCTGTGTAGTACTTAAGCTGCTGACTGCACATGAACTATGACAGTGTTGTAGCTCTGTTTCAAGAAGTCAGTTAGGTTACCAGAAAGTTATAAAGTATTAGGAATCTATACTGAGTTTAGGAGTTAATCAGTAGTAGATAATAAAATCTGCTGGTTTGCAAATTATTTTAGAGGTTTTTGTGGTAATTTTTTTGGTTGCATATACACTACTGGAAGAGAGAAAATTCGCATTCTTGGATGAGCTGACTGGTTTTTATTAGTTGCTATTCCACCCAAAGAAAATTACCTTATAAGTCTGAGAGTTTTTCCCAGCTATGACACTACCCAGTGCTCTAATCAGAGCTGGGTAAAAACAGGTCAGTCACTGAATATTTTCCTAGGAAAAAATAACAAGGAATATGAGTGTAGCTTTACAATTAAATGCAAAATCAAATTCTATTTAAAGACAGTATCATCTGGACTAGGAGAGGAAATGTTTTTACATAGTCAGAAGCAGCTATCAGCTGCTGGTTTCTTTTTACTAGTCCCTTAATTCTGTTCCTTTTTTTCCTCTTCTATTTCTGAAAGGTAGTGCAGATTTCAGTGAAAACTAACCATCTATGTAAAGCAAATATCAGAGAATAACAAAGTAACTGTGCTACTACAAGTAAAACCTCTCGTCCTGCCGCTGAATGAAGAACACTTCTGGCCATATAACCATGCTTCATATCATTTTATCTTCAGTTCTACACGACAGCAGGAGCAAAGAATTTTTCTTCACAAGCAAGTCCTAATTCAAGAATATCCTATGTCCAAACATATCTGGTTCTTCCTGTAACTCATCCTGAATTTTGCAAGGTGGATTTTCTCTTCCAGTTTAAGCTTAAAAATTTCAGTTATACAAAACAGCATTTCTGAAAGCAAAATTCTCATTACACTAGGTGCATCAAGGGGCAGCAATGGTTGTCGTAACAACTCTTTTGCCAATGTTAGGGAAACAGTATGGCATAAACCAGCAAGAAGGAAATTTCCTCCAAATCAATTCCATCTATATGAAGCTGAAATAATTTCAGGTAATATCACACCAAAGTAATAAGAATGCTGATGGTATTGCAATCTGATGTATTGATAGTTTATCACCAGTAGAAGATGTCTTTTCAAAATTCTCTTCAATTATCAAAGTTTCATGTGCAACTGTCTCTAATTTAGCACAAGGAATACCTGTACTTGCAGGTAAAAAGTTGGTCTGTGAAAGCATATTTTTCAATATATCTAAATTTTATCTATTTTAGAGTTCATTCAGTGATTAAGATGGAGAACTTGCTCTTTCAGGGAACCTGGAAGCCCATCAGAGTTTAGTACGTGATGCAGCATATAGAACCCAGAATAGTGGGAAAGGATTTTTCTCTTCCAAATGCAGATAGTTGACTCAGTAACGTGTATTTACTATGGTCTTGCAGATTGGTATTTGTTGCACATCTTTATTCCTCTAACAATTTTGAAGAGTGATTTCTCTATTATAGCATAGACCTTTTTTTGTATTTATTACAGCGTAGAATTATTTTTTGCTATACAAAGCAGCAAAACAAGGACAACTTATCAATTCATCAAACTCATGTTCAATTCATAGCCAAATGTACAATGAAGCAGTACAAGCACACTTATAATGAACATAGATTAATGAACCAAACTCACAAAACCTTTCTCAGCTGAATGATTTCCTACTCAACAAGCCACATGAATGAAGCAAAATATTATTCATCATGTCTAGAAGTATAGAGATCTGGTTCCAAGTAGAATATATATTCATGCACGCATTTATGTTGAGTGAGTTCTTACCAAAACTTTGGGCAACACTTTCATCAACAAAACTGTTTATTTGAAAAACACTGCTTTATTTTAAAATTCTAAAATTGTACTTAACTGCCAGGGATACTCACCACATTGACCGCTAGTGACTTCACACAGCTTATTAGCATGTGACCAACAGCCATAATTGAGAAGATTCTGCAAATTTAATTCAAAATATTATCAATATGCTAATGGAAGTCGTAGTCATTATCAGCCAGTGAGGTATCTACAGAGAGAAGATAGCCTTTGTTCCACAGGCCTAGTTTCTGAATAATCACAGATGATTTTGTCAGAATGTGATGAACAGCAGCAGTTGCTCTTGAGCAGCAGTTCATATCACAATAGTGGTATCACCCTTCTCCCCAGGAGAAGACACCTTGTTAAGCCATTGTGATTAAGAGAGTTACACTGGAGATGAAGTATTTACTCCATCATGTAGAACTAAAACTTTGCAATCTCCTTATTGCTTTGGTTACTCCTTGTTGCACAGAGAAGCCCCTCACAATATTCATCTTCAGGAGACAAAGGAGGTCATGAGTGAGCATCACAATCTGTCCTGACTTCCACTGCCTCTGTTTGAGACCCCTCCATCATAAACAGGCAATACCCACTCTTCCATTTTTATGACCAAGAAGTTTTGAACCACTTAGTGTTTCACAAATGTCTACAGGCTGATGGAAAAGTTTGCCTCTTTGTATTATGCATGTTGCTTTTCATAGCTTAGAATACATCCTTAAGTAAATAAGCAAGGCTTAAAAGGGGGAAATGCAAAGAGAGTGCAGCTCTCTTCCTAATAACTTCCAATAAAGTCTTCCACTGTGATGTTCTCCAGCCTACAAATGCTTTCTGTGTAGAGTACCATTAAAAAGAGAAGCCTCATAACTGTCCAACCATTTACTTTATAGACTATATCCAGAAAATGTTGCAGCTTTCCCGGAGGAAACATTCATCAAGAGCAGCAGTTTTCCATTATAGCATACTAACTAGCAATAGCTGCTTTACACAGACCCACAGCAAGCTTTCCTGCTGCTCCACAGAAGGTCCAATAATTTTCAGAAGGCACTGACCAGCGCAAGCAGGACAAAATTGGGCTGGGTTTTCAGCCAAACATCTGTGGCAAAAATATTATCTTATCCACTAAAATACTTAGTTGTCTCAATTGCATCAGATTAGCCAGCTTTGAGCCAACAAAGCAGTGATTAATTAAAATTATTTCTGAAATTTATTTCCATATTACTTTTAAAATGTAGCATTTCAAAAGGCAGATTTTTTTTCTCTCAAACTTTTGAAACCGTCAGGATATCAAAAATCATATATGACTTGTGAGTACATTGCATATATAATGTAGTGGACTAATGAACTCAGGATTCCTATCTAGTCAAATAACTACAAAACATACATTATTATAAACAAAAAAAACCCAACCTTGAAAGAGCCATTTTGTTTAGGGAAAGGAAATCTAATCTTTAAATCTCCTCAGTTCTTGCCTTAAATTATAGGAGGTATCTTCCTGCAGATGTAGACATATCCGAATTGAGGTTACATTAATCTGAAGCAGTTTAAGATCTAGATTCAGTTCCATGTGTTTCAGCTTATGCCCCATTTGCTTTCGTGGATGATAAGTTCTTAGAATGAGCATCCATATTATGCCTGCCATCCCAAATTCAAGAATAGATCAATCTCAAAGCGATAGAACATCACCAGGGGCTTTCTCAAAAAAAACTTAGATTTAATTTAAGGAATCACTCTATTTACTTTTTCAAAATCAGGGAAAAGCTGAGACATCAACAGACTTGTTGTGAAACAACTTTACTTGCTTAGCACAGGTAGCTAAAATTGCTAGAGCCTTAGCTGGTTGCAGCCCTATGTAAAGGAAAGCCTCAAGGCCAATGCAAGTGGGAAGATAAAGGAGATGCATCCTGATCAAGGCATTACAACCAGAATTATAAGAAGGAATTTAGAACCTGCTTCAAGACCAGGAAAGAACCCAATGATGAACAAGGATGAACCAGACTAAAATTAATCATTGTACCAATGATGAATCACAGTTTGTGATGGTCAAGTGCATAGACTGGAAAGGGTATAAACCCCTGGAATTTCAATCTGATGTCTAAGATTCTGGCTTTGGGAAAGCTAGAGCAAAGAATTTTTGTTAACAAGACCAAGGATTTTCAGAAAAGGTCCGTTTACATAACATCCCTACTGAAAAAGAAATTTTGTTTCATGCGCTGTAAAAGCTAGTTTCCATTCTTTCCATAAAGGCTTAGATCTACGTAACACTGGGTACCAATTCTGAGAATCACGAAACCACTTCCACAGAGGTGATGTGTTATCCAAGTCAGTTTACCAGGGTGGCTTTCTGTCCAGACAAGAAATATGTCAACTATTTGGGGTGAAATTCAATGTCGTCACAAAATTGTTGCTTGTAAGGACTCGTATATGTGAAAGGTTTTAAAGTTATTAAATACTTTGTGTGTGCGTTCACACAATTAAGATGTATGATAATTGCCGATCTAACGCTGGCTGCTGCAGTTACACCTTAAAGTTTTTCAAGCATAAATAACCATAATTCAAAACATAATTAGAGATATACATTTCAGCAAAGAATCTGTTAAGAGTGTATGACTGTGAATAAGGGCTTTTTCCTTTCTCTTGGGGTCCATTATACATAGCTTATAAGCTTGCTACAACTGATATGGAGTATCTCATCACCCTGCTGGAAGTGCTTTTCGTCCTGAATCATCTGAGGTGGCTGGGGTCTACTGGCGAGGCCTTTGGTACTCCATGCAGGCTACTCTCATACACTGGTTAGATCTAAGCAGCCTTTTGCTCTCCCTCCAGTAGCTCTTTCACTGTTCTAGTGAAGTTATCCTCGCTCCTGGGCTCTAAACCCCAGTCCGATAAGCCACTCAGAAGGTTACTGAACAATCGCTCACCTATCCGTTGCCCAAAAATGCTCCTGGACCCCAAAACCCTCTTGCTTCTTCATTCCTTAAGAATATCCAATCTTGCCCCATCATAGAGACTCAAAATTAATCCATTTGCGTTTTCCCCAGTTTACACAAAAGCTTTGTTTGTAATTCCCTGATCTCATATCCCAACCAGCAGCCACGTGGACTGTGAGTCAGGGATTGACACCTTGCAGATCCGTCTGCCCTTCAGTTTTAGTAAGAGGTTCCTTTCCCCCAGTTACTCCCACTCTTCAGAACTACTCTCATCAGACTCTCCTCAAGATATACCTGTTCTAATCCTCTGGGTCTGTGCCCGCCATCAGTTCAGACAATACTGGTGGGATTTTTTGGCTCATGCCAGCATTCTAGCATTCGCTCTCTTTTTGATTCCTCTTTTAAACAGTCCACCTTCAACTGCTTTTCCAAATTACTCTTTTTAGAACAGTTCTGTGCCTTTACCAAGCAGGTCTCCAAGGCGGCCCACATGCTCTCTTTAGTTCCACCCTCAAATCTACTTCCTTTCAACTATGGCGAGGATTACTCTTGATTCAAACCACTTCTCCTTTGCCCATGTACACATGGGAGAAAAAGGTCACATCTATGCCTCCATAACAGTTCATCCTCTAGGGACATCCTGCCAACTACATCAGCTTAAATGTCATGGTACAGATAAATAGAGGCTAAACAAAATTTATTGTTCAAACTCAATTAAAGCTCCCCCAACATTTACTTGAGATTAAGAATGTCACATGGATTCATCACCACACTGCTGATTCTTCATAATAAATGATCTAAATGCATACTCACCTAAAAAGGTAGGGCTTTCACTTCAAGTTTCCTTGGATGGCACCCTCACCCAAAGGGAGAGTCCCCCACTGCAGACTGGTGCTGAGGAGTACTGACTCCATGTGTCTACATCAGGGCTCCTTTTATACCATGATCAAATCTGAACTATGGTCAGGCATAGTCACGTAGCCCCCTTGGGCTCAGGACCCAAATTCATTAGCTGTGCACCGGTAGATCACCACCATATGGTGAGACAAGAGCTGCGCACATGGGAAGCTCTCTCAAATCCTCATCTGAGGTGGGAAGATTTTGTCAGGCCCTTGTCAAGGCAGGTGTAGGTGTACCTCACCACAGGGGCACCAGAGCTGAATGTAGTACTCCAGATGGAGTCCTACTTGCAGATGTATAAAGGTTTTGTTGAGATTTGAGTCAAACTAATTCAGAACATTAAACTAATATCTTCACTGAGTCAGGACTAGAGTATCCAGAACTTTTCTAAATCTAAACCTCAATTAAGTTTGCAGATACATGAAGAATAACATCATAAAATTTTCAAACAATTGCAAAGCTGCAAAATTCACACAAAAATACCATCTAGTAGCCTCTAAAATCTGGAGAACATCCCAAGCCAGGGCAGCAAGCACACAGCGTTATATCATGAAATAGCAGTAGCACATCCAGTAAGAGTTATATTTGTAAGTTACAGCAAGATGCAAGCTCTGCTGGAAAGGAGATAGACATGCTACCTTCTCTTCTATTCTTAGCAGTTGCAATAGATTTTCCACCAAGGTCCCAAAAAGTTTATAAACAGGAATTAGCTTCAACATGTCAATGAGTACAGTAATTAATCATACTTTCTTGTGCCTTAGTGCAGACTTACTAAGTTCTACACATTGCATAACATGATCAGTCAATCAAATAAAATTGTACCGATAACATGCCTTCAAAGACATATACAATCAAGTAACGGTAATAAGAGGTTACTGACTCCACTAAATTCGACAGAAATAGTCAACTCAAGTCTATTCATTTCCATACCTAATTATGTTTTTGTAATACACAGAATTAAGACTCAAAGGAAATTTGATGCCAGAAATGAGATTATTGGCTCTTTGGGAAGCAAATTATGATCTTATAAAAGAAAGACTTTGCTGAAAAAATATCCTGCATGGATTTAGTCTCTTATTCATACTAATAATGTGCTAGTTGGAACTGCAGGATTTATTACCTAAAGCCTCAGAGACTCATAAGTGCTTTATGCCTTCCGTGGGAAGGAGGACAGAACACTGTAAAATAGCTAAGTAAATCGTATAGATCTGGCTTAAGAAAAAAGTGAGGGGAAGCACGAGGAAAATGCCTGATTGAAGTTAGAAACTTCACTCTCAATATGCATAATTTCAAGTGTTTTCCAGATTAATTTTAATTCTCCTACTTCTAAAGTAAGTGTATGTGCCTTTCCCAACTCTGATAATGCCTAAATATTCATGTATTAGTATATTGCTTTAGCCACTAACGACTGCCATTGGAAGAAAGTTTCCACACATGCTCTTGCTTTGTCTTAATTGTTCTTACTAGCATTGTCAGATACATGCTTTACCTCCCAGCAGAGCTGGACAAATTATGTAATGAAACAGAAAGCCTCTGTATTTGCAAATGACACTCACAAGCAGCAAGAAATGCTAGTAAGTTTACCAAGGTACTGAATAAAAATCAACTGTAAAGCAACTTAATGAGCATTTTAATTTCTGTGAATTAGACTAGGGAGCTAGTCATTGATAAAAATTCAGTGAAGATGACACAGAGATACTGAAAGGAATTTTGGAACACGAAGTACAAAGAAACATGTTCAAGAGGTGAATAAATGTAAACTGACACAACACTAAGAACGCACTCAATTCTTTCATAATTAACACTTACAGATCTTTAGGAATGAAAAAGACCAAAATATGTTCATTCTGCATATTCATACATTTCTCTCATTTTGCCTAAGCTAATGCATCAGATCCTCTACCTCTTCTTTTTAAAAGCTTCAAAACTTCACGGTAGTCTTATTCCTTCTTGTGTGTATCAAGTACATTTAGCATTTCATTTGCTATAAAATGCTTTTTCAAAGTCAATTGCAGTGCCTTTCTCAGCAAGGTGCATCCAAGTAAAGCAAGAAAGCCAAAACACCTCTCTGCATCAGTAACCATTAGCAGATATGTAATATTTTCCCATTAAATAAACCATGAGGCGAAGGCCATAGAAGGGTTTTAAGTTTCAGTTAATAACAAAGCAAAAATAAAAACGCCAACTACTACAAAGACACCTAGAAGAAAACAAAATTCATGTATGGTATAAGGATGTTGAAACCTAAAGACAGAGGCTCTCCACAGCAAGTGACATGCATAGAGGCATGGAAAACTGATGCCAAGCAAGGGCAACAGCAAAATCACAAGGTTCCTCATTTTTTATTTCTGCTCATCTTTGTACGATTTTTTTCTTAGCTTAGTACTGACGACAGATTCCAGCCACGGAAACTCAGCTATGTTCACATTGCTGTATCATGTAGTTTATGTTCTTGTGGATCAAAGAGCTACGCCTCTCAACATCAGAAGAAAAATCTCTCAAAATACAAACCTTTCTCCACTACAAGGACATACAGGTGGCAACCAGGTAAAAGCCTGGAGTAAAATGGCCAGTATCACAAGACAAACAGACCTTCATTAAAGTGCTTCCACTTCAATAACACTGTATGCAGGGATGCCTTAAATGTCTTACCAGTATCATGTTCCTGCAGTACTGAGATGCTTTCTATTCTAGCATTAATTTACATATGTCCTTATAAAAGGCTAGCTGCTGAGCTGGGGCATAAAGTAATCTAAACTTCTCAGCCCTAAATAAAAAGTAAGAATCTGCTCCAACATTCGTTATTTCTAGTTTTACCTCCAGAAAGCCTGGAAGGCAAAAACAATTTCAAAGACTGGCCCAGGCCTATAAATAAGGCACCACAGTGCATCTGTGAAATTTATGGGCTTTGTAGTTAAAATAGCAAATATTTCTGGAATGTGTACCTAAAGTGAGGGACTCGGTTTTCCTGTCAGATATGCTTTTGAGTTATGCTTTATAAAGCAGAGGAGTTGAGAAAAAATACTTGAGATTTTAATGACCATACCATCTCTGATGTAAATGTTGAGAATATTTGTAAAATCAGCTCAAGTAGCCAATTGATACTGCAACAATTTACATGATCCCTTCAATTACTTCAATAAAGACACACTGTACTTAAAGTACAGAGTCCACAGTGTCTCAAAGAAACTGATGTTTGGTGTGCCTGAAATTAAGGAATACCAACTATGTCAATTTGTGGCTTGCTTTATGTCTCTATCATATAAGCAATTTACCTTTTTATTCTCACTAGTCTAGCTTTTTTACAGTTGAACAGTAGCAACCATTCATTGCTAATATAAAAAGTGTTTTCTTTTGGGTAAGATAAATCTCATATTGATGCCTTCATTGACTTTATCTAACATCTCTTCATGCAAATTCCATTTGCATCCAAGCAGAAAATTGGATTTTTAACCTGGATACCCAGGTTATTGTTTGTTTTAAAGCACCATTGTTTTCTTCAAATCTGTCACCCTTTCATAAGCTTTCCTCTTTTTCATATTTACTTACAGACCCATAAAGTAGTAGAAACACCTAATTATTTTTCGATTATAAAGGAAGTAGTCATTGTATTAACTCTCAAAACACTAGATTTACGTTGTGTTAATTCTCAAAATATTAGATAGCATAAGGCAAAAAAATCCACAGAAATTCTGGCAGAATAGCCTATAGCATGCATGAGAAGAAAAGTTTTCCTCTTTGCCACAGAGCACAACTGAGAACTAAGCACTACTGCTGCTGATGGCTGTATAGGATGCCCAGGGCAGACTACATAAATTTTGCCAATGCACTTGCCCAACATGCTACTACAGTAGCAGTGACTCTCCTAACTCATGAACTCATGAAGTTTTTTGTAAATATGTGAACTAATAAAGATTTGTTGCTCAAAATACAGTTTCTACAGGTTTTGTGCATTCTATATAATTGTGCCTCCTGTTCTTGTACTACCAACACTGGAGATTTAAAAGCAAAGACTGTCATACTTGTAACTATAAGTGATTTGAAGCAGTCTCCAGGTCTGCATTTGTAACAGAATAAAGTGCAATTTATTATAAGCTAGTTTTGCCTAAAACACTTATAACATCTTCCAGCAGCATTTGTAACAGGGCAGTGGCTCATGATGTGTTGTAGTAATAGATTTGTAGAGTGAATAAAATGAACTGTCTTTAAGATTAGAGTGAAGTTTCAGCTGTCCCTTGGGTTTGAAAAATTTCTTGTGGTGTGTGATAAATCTCAAAGCACACACCAATGTGTAGAATTTGAACAGAACCTGTTTCCTGTCTAGTACACACTTTTAATGACATTTTAGATAACGTAAAGTTGTATTACTGATGTTCTTTTCAAATAAAGAATAGACTATTAAACACAATGCTTTGTAGAATCAACAAGCTTCATTTAAAAAACAAAACAGAACAAAACAAAAAAAAACAACTACTTACTGCAGGCTCAATTTCAGCCACAGTATTACTCATGTCAATAAGGAACATCACAAGCATGTGAGCCTCAGATGACATTTTCACCTACAGTGATGTGAACTGAAATAAATCTTGCAGAAGCCGAAGTAATTGGAATTACTATCTAAAAGTTCACAGTTCACAGCTCAGCTATATGTAATTCTAAGAACAACATCTTATGGCTGCTCTTTGGATTTGACACAAAAGGAATCTTGAGAAGCTTAGGAGCAGAATGTGAAATATGATAAAGATAAAAGCACACAACTGGGAGCTATAAGTTCATTTTTTATGTTCCTATTTAATTTTCATCTCCCAACTTAGGCAAGTCAAAATGATATCTTTGAGATGCATAATCAAGATTCACTTAAATACCGATCTGTGCATTAGAAATCATTTAAAGTTTCAGAATTTTTTACCATTTCAAGGGAGCTCACAGACAAGGCACTTTCAGGTTTTCAGAATTTACTGTGTAAAAAACTTGCTTCTGGTCTGCTTATATGACAAATGTCTTTCCCATTTCTTATTTACAAGTAATTTAACAAGCATAGAAAAATGGAGCTGAACACAGTGTACCAATGTGACTTGTTTACTTATTCACCAAAGTCACCAGGATTATATAGTGAATTTGGTACTCAGTTAAGGATAACAGGCAGCAAAAATGTCAAGAAAAGTTTCCTAGCAGAGGACTTAACTTAGCAGAGGCCAGGGGACTGCTGCAAATTAAAAAAAATATTGCAAATTTAAAAATACTGCTTCAAATGATAAACCCAGAGCTGATTCATGGTTAGCTCCAATGTCACCTTTTACAGTATAATAATTGAGGACAGTAAGCAGTTTTCAATACAGCCCCTACCTGTAGGCTAAACATAGCAGAGTGCTGTTATGAGGATTAATTGGTTAATGCGTGTAAAAGGCTTTAAGCATGGAAAAAGATAAAATTAAAGAAAAAAATTGTAAAGAGATTTTAGCTGCTGAATATTCCCATCGCACAATGTACTATTTGCATGGAATAAACTGCTGCCACCAATAATAATAATGGTAAGATATCTAAAGATTTAAGAGAAAATGGAATTTTAAGCACTAAAGGAAAAAAAAAAAAAGAAATATTGTTTAAAAAAATGCATGTTTTAATCTTGAATCCAGAACTAAACACTCATTTACACCAAGTAGTGCCGTTTAAAATCCATCCCCGATTATGTTATTCCTTGGGATAAATTTATTGCTACTTTAACACTTGTTGTGGTTTAAACCCAGACACAACTACGCAGTTGCTCTCCCACTCCCCTCCCCCTTGCTCCCCCCTGCTCCCAGAGGGATGGGGAGGAGAATCGAAAGAATGTAACTCCCAGGGGTTGAGATAAGAACAGT
>JARCZZ010011810.1:33651-83834 GCA_030323915.1 Brotogeris chrysoptera | reverse complement strand
ACAGGGAAGAGCTTCTGCCTAAGAGCTCATCTCAGTCTCCCCTCTGGCAGGTTAAAGCCATTCTCCTTGTCCTGTCCTTATAGGCCCTTGTCCAAAGAGTTTACCCTCTGTGTAACGTCAACTGTTTATGAGCAACTGCTGAACACAGTTTGGCAGATATAATCAAACCTGGTCTCTTCACAGCTCCAAGTTCAGATGCCTGAAAGCAGAAACACTCTGGCAAGTGCTTGGAGAAGACACTGGAGGAATTTTAATCACCTTTCCAAGACATAACAGTTACTCGCTGCATGCCATGTCTTCTTCTCTACCACACAGTGACAGTATCTTATATATGCCATCAGACTAGCATTTTATGATAAAACCTCCTGCTTGTTTCAACCACACATAAGGATCAATATCTTTCCTATTCATTTTAGCCTTTGGTTCCCCCCCCCCCCCCCTTTTGAAAAGATAGAGCTTCACAGTCAGGGAATTGGGACTCCTGAGCTGTGACTCAACTTTGAGCACTTTAATCTACCATACAACTGTGGGTGGACTGTATTGTCTTTGGGAATTGATTTCCTACCTTGTCTCTTTCTTTCCTTACCTTTTGCTCTGTTGTTGGGCTTTGTTAACTTGCTTATTTGCGTTTTAACCTTGTCATTTTAAGTTGTAAGTTCCCTGAATCAGATTTTTTTCCCTCTATTTGTGGATAATCACTGTATTTCAGCTCCAGTTTCAATTGGGGTCTCCTGATACGACCGTGGCACAGTTGTTATTAATAATCCTAGCCTTATGAAGAAACTCAGTGCATTTTAACTGAGGCTTCTGCACCCAACCTGCTATCCTGCTTGGTTTCTAGCTAATAGCACTACTGGCCAGTGCAGGAACCATAGAAAACTTCAACAAGGAAAGCCACACAGCTTCAGGGCTGCTCGTTCCTTCCTCAGGCTGCAAACCTTCCTTGTCATTCACCCATTTTCTAGTCACCTTGTGTTCTGTACAGATTAATATTTGATACAAGTGGCCTATTTTTATCAATGTAGCAGCTGTGTTGTATGCACCATTGAGGTTTGAAGGGTGCTAAGCCATGTCACGTACCGCAGCAGACCTTTAATATTAAAGACCAGTTCCATCCTTTCTGGGCAGCAGTGGTGTTATTTGTATTGCAATAGGCTGCAGAGACATCAACTAGCAAGAAAGCTAAACGTTGCCTAAACTCATGGTAAATGCCATCCTTTCTCCATAACACAGAGTTTAATATGTAAGGAAAACAAGCAGGTACAGAGGCAGTCACAGAAGTAGCACAGCACCAGTCTCCAGCAATAGCACAGCACAATTCACTATGCAGCAAGGTCAAATCCTGCTGTACCAACCTGCAACATGATGAATTCTGAACTAGCAAACTGCCCTAGGACTTGCTGAGAAGTCTTTTGGCAGATTTGTGACATCCTTGCTGGAGATAACGGACTGTTCTATCATCCATTTTAATCCTTTCATAACCTAAGTCTATCTACAGTAACCGCCAGCAGCATGGTAGCAATAAGGAGCACAAGCTCCCTGCTCAGAGGTGTGTGAGGTGCCCACTTTCCTAATGAGGTGATTAACTGCAAACGCTTCACTGAATGGATCCGCACACAAACAAGTGGCACTCCAGCAGCTGCAGAAACAAATGCACTTGTGAATGCATTTCAGCGTTTGGACGTGGCCTTTCCCCTTCTGCATTTATTATTCCATCATCATGGACGGTCACTTTGCCTATAAAATATTTTGCTCTGCTGTCACATTTCACTGTGTGTGTTTCCTGAGGATCGTAATGCTTGTGGGTGAAAGCCACTGTCCATGCCACAAAAACCTGTGAGGCTTTAGAGCTGCTTATAAAGAACTGTTCAAAACACCCTAACCTTTGAACACACATTATAGCACTACATCCTAAGTAAGGTTCATTTAGAACAAACAAAGTTTGGGCTGCTGCTTTCAAAATGACCCTCTTCAGCATATGGAACTCTTCAGGGAAACTGGAAGGCCTTAAATACTATTGTTGTAGGACTATGTATTCATTTATGGAAACTGACAAGCTGCAGCAAAGGTCTTCCAGGTAACACCTTGTCCTATTATAACCTGATGGAGGTGATTCACCATTCTCACAGCCCATGCTTAATGCATTACTCTTAGGTGCTTACATCACCTAATCCTCTTCCCTCCTTTTGGTTTTTCCTTTTTGCTGTCCTGCTTTCATTCAACAGTTCAAAGTACCATCTGCTCCTTTACATCAAGGCCCTGAAGTTGTAGCCTTCATATATATTTTCATCGCTAACATATTATGGTCTCTGCATCACATTTATCCTACTTACTATTTTTCAATACCTCTCACCTCTTTACAGCAACCCCCCCCACCTTTCCCTGCTCTAAATAGGGCCATCCATTGACAAGCCTTGGGCACAGGTTCCTTCCTAGATGGCAGGAACAAGGGGAGGAAGAGGACAAGAGCTAGGTGAGGCTCAGTCAGACTGAAACAGACCATGAAGCAGGAGAGTTTGAGCCCAAGGTTTTCATTTGGAGACTCACTGTCAACCTCTGGATGTCCTAAGTTCAGTTCCTAAGCCTGAAGTTTGGGAAGGGAGCACGATTTGTTTGCTGAAATGTGAAGTTTTGAGTCAACAAGAAGTGCTCATGTGTCCATATCAAACTTGATGAACACTTTAGGCAAAAAATTATTTCCTTCTTGCACAAAAGTGGAAGTTTTTGATTTGGCATTTGTAAATGACAGAACAGAGCAAAGCTCCTGAACTTTCAAGGCTTTAGCTACATAAGCTTCTTATTCCTTAAACCAATGCAGAAAATGAAATACCTTATTCAGCACAAACATGCCAGGAGGCCATTTTGGTTAAGAAGAAACCATTTTTCAGATCAACTTAAATACATTCAGAGCATGGGAAATATTTTCCAGTTCAGCTAACAAATCAATGGACACTTTACTTGTGTAAGTCTCATTCACACCCTTTTTAACAGCTTAATATTCAGAGGTCTGAGCACCTGCAGCCCCCATTCAAATTGGACAGTTAGGATTTAGAAGTCAAGAGGAGTGTCTGGATGTGCAGCAGTTGTGAGAATAGAAATATCAAGCCTAGAATTTGTCACACGTGCATAAAGGAGGGGTAGAAGTGCTCAACTTTACACCCTGCAGTTTGAAAACATTGGCTGCTACAAAAGGACTGCAGTTCTCCTGCCTTGCAGGAGTCCCAATTCCCACCCCAGGACCCAAGATGCCCCTGCTGACTTCCCAAGTTAAACTGGGGCAAAAAAATCAGACCTTTTATGTCCCAAGGACTAATTAGTCAGTGCCTATAAAGCCCTCTGAAGGTGAGAAGTGTGTCTATGCTTTACCATGACAGATGGCTACGGTTTAATTTGAAGGGTTTTCTTACAAGAAGCTGTTTTGTGGCAGCACTCGCTCTCTTCACTGTCCGCTAGTGCCGATGGTTCATTTTGAGCCTGTGTGCAGATGGAGGATGGCAAAACCTCTGCTCCGGCTGTGAGCAAAGAGAAGAAACTTCAGCATTGATTGCCCTTGTGAACCAGAGCTCCCCGGTGTCTTGTTGCAGTGTAAAACACCATAAACCACTGCCAGTTCTGCTTTTGCTTTTCTTTCCTGTCTGTGATAGTATTGCAGAATGTCTTCTCAAGAGTAAATGAGGTGCAAGACCTATGGGGAATCGAATGGTCTATGTGTCAATGAAAGTAGCACACTACACAGTATTTCCATGCCTGTCCCCATGCCTAGTTGCAATTAGTGTCTTCCACAGATCCTTGAACATACGGTGCTTTGTCAGCCTGTGGAATATTCCACTACACTACACAAAGCAAGCTGTCAAAGGCTTTGCTGAAAGAAATAATGACGAGTGATTTCTGATCAAATCAGCACTGCTATCCCCCTGCTGTGAAACATGCACTGCGAAACCAGCAAGACAACAGCTCCCAAACTTGTCTTAATTGGCTTATCAGTTCTGATCCATTCCTCAGGAAACAGTCTCATGCTTATATACCATGTGCAATCGATGGAAGGACCCAGAGGGAGAGAATACAACAAATACGGGCAGGATTTTGCAGGATGAACTTGCAAACCGTATCCAGCCTGCCCACCAGATCTGCTCAGAACAGCAGCACTTTCAAAGGGACAACACTGTAGAGTGCAAATTACTCCTACAGACATCAGTACAGCGCAGACATTGATAAAGAGCAAGATAAACCTTCTAAAGGAAGCGATGAAGATGTTTCCTTCCAACAGAGATGAATCTTGTTCTTTCTAAAGCTCAAATAAGATAACTCAGTCTCCTCCCTCAAACACGGTGCTTTCTGCTGGGAAATATTCCCCCTCCTCAGACTTTTAAGTTGTCTAAATTACAGAAAGCTTGGCTATGTGAGACATGATATGGTTTGGGGGTTGGCTTCCTTCCCTTCTCCTCCCCAGTTTTGTCCTTACACATGCATGGCAGATACCTGCATGCTGCGAACAGCTCTCAATCATTGCTATACTGTCGAGTTTGATGCACTCCCTGGTGTTTAGAGGGTGGCAGCTGACCTGATGTGAACGTGATCTTAACTCCTTTTATATTTCCTGCACTTTCCATTAGGAAACAGGGTCTGAAGAGCTGGCGTGGAGCTTAGCAGAGAAAGGACCAGGAGCTTTCTGTGAGAAGCATGAAGCGAGCATCCCTGTGATGTTAGGTCACCTATTTGGAGAGGCAGTTGTTCTCTGCTGCTGCTGCGAAGACTCCTGCTTTGCTTCGGCAGGAAACTGGACTCTTCCGACTTGCACACACCTACCTGCTGAAGGCATCATCCACCTCCTCAGCAGCAGGTAGCATCTGCCATGCCTCAGAAGGCAGTTTCTCAGATGTCAATCCCCACACTTCAATATCATGTTACGCTGCAGGCATTGGTGCTTGAGCCTTAGCCTGGAACACTTCTCTAGGCTGAGAATTTTTACATGACTGGGATTTTCCCTGTACGCACCCACTTCCCTATGGCTCCCAGTGATAAGCTAGGCAGCTATTTGTTTGAAAAATACTGGCTGCGAAAAGAGATCTTACTCACTTTGCTCTGTTTTTAACCAGATTTGGGCTATTGCATAAGGTCTCTGCCCATATCTAATCTGTCCTGATGCTGGTTTTATCACCTACACCTTACTGTTAGCTCTGACTTCATGTTGTGTCCTGTATCATTAGTCAAATATTTCAGACCCTGCTTTCCTTTTCATTATAAAAACAGAGTCTGGTAACTTTGACACAGCCTCCTCAGTTTACAGAGGGCGTAACTAAACTGCATATCCCTTAGCGTCACAGCAACCAAACAACAACAAAAGCTAAGTTGATGGACTAAACTACTTTGTTCCTATCTATGCTTAGCCCCAGTTTTCTCTGTACCTTTTTCTCAGTGCATATAACAACTACGTTGCTCAGGCTCTTCTATCGCTACTTCTCTGATGCCCCTTGCTTTCATGCACTTAACTCTCTTGCAGTGAAGGCCCCAATGCCATTCCCTTTTCTTCCATTGTTCCTCAGAAATCTCCTCAGATGGAAGAGGAGGAATCCGTCAGCCTGTGTAAAGTTGACCTAGTGCAACAGCCTTCGGTGTTTACTAGTTATGGCTTAACTCTCTTGTAGCTGGTCCTCAGTATTTTAAATACCTGTATCATCACCAAGATGATTTAAAAACATTTCTGCTTTGTTTCTGTCTCTCCTCTGCTGTGAATTTCTCTCTGGCACTGCCTGAGAAGGACAAAGGAAAATTCCAGAGGAGCACTGGGGTCTCCTAATACGTGAAACTGAATCTGCTTTGGGAGTCCACTGAAACAGATGAACCTCATTCTTTTGCAGTAGATTGACCCACTGCCTTGGCGGCATCATTCCTACTTGTGCCAGCAGCAGTTGTCCCTTTTGCTCATGCACCCATTGCTACATGTTGTTCCTCTCACTGTTTTGTTCTCCATGAACTGTTCATCTTGCTGCCTTACTAACCACCAGGTCATCTTATTCTCTCCACATTTGTTCAGTACTTTGTGTTTTCAGAATGATAGTAAAGGGGCCTATTGTATCTCTGAAAGGCATCAGCTCTGTCACCCTCTCCCCACGCCATCTTTTGTCGCCTATCTCATCATCAAAAGGCTGTTTTGACAAGAGCCAGTCGATTTTATTCTTGGTTTTCTCCCAGGCTCTTCCTTCCCATGTCTCACAGCCATCCCATTACATCAGCTCGTGGATTCTGACACTGGTCAGTAAAACAGCAAGGTGCAGGCATCACAACACAAAATCCAACCGACTCCTTATTACACAGCTGATAAAAATGCATCTCTGTGCTCACCCTGCGCATGGGTAGCAGCTTTGTTCTCAGCGGCAGTGAGCTCTCCACGCTGCCGTTTGGATGTTGCAGTGCAAATTTTCTCCTATATGGGAATCCAGCCATCCCTGCTGGCAGCTCCTTGGTTTTTCGGTGCTCTGGGCAGTTCTCCCACAGGAAACCTAACCAGTTACCGCAGTCAGGGATGCTTCCTGACATTTGGTGCTTTCTGAAAGGTCACTGGTTTGCTCTTCTGGCCAGCTTGCACTCTCACAGGAGTACTGTGTCAACCTGGAGCAGTAGATAATGCCCTTTAGAGGGCTTCTTTGCACTGTCAAGTGCTATAAACATTGCTTTCTGGCAGCTGCGGAGCAACCTGCATTTCACTGCTTGCACGCAGGACATTCCTACCTCAGGTCAGCTCTGCCTTACATTGGATCAGACCCAGCCAGATCCCAGCTCACCCTGTATCTCCTCTCCATCTATTCCTACGGCTGGCATAAAAAAGGAATTAAAACTACCGTGAACTGCCTCTGGTGTGGGGAATCCCTGTGCCAGCCCAAAGCCCTCTCTGTGTCACTGCATCCCTGCTATCTGAGGCTTGCTGGGGGAACCAGCTGCTCTAACCAGAACTAGAGAAGCAGCTTACATTGTAGTATATCTGTCACACACAGACACACGGCTTCATCCCCTCATTCCCTGTTATTCTCAACTGGGAATAAACAGAAGTTCACTGCTTTGTTTCCAGACAACACTTACAGTCCCCTCAGGGGAATCCACTCCACATACAGTTTAGAATAAGGCCCAAACACATGAGCAGAAGAAAGCAGAAATACATTTGAGAACAACAGAAGAGGCTTTATGTTGCAACCCCTCTCTTTCCAGAATGACTTTTAAGCTTGAACCCACCAGAAAAGACCTTGTCTATGCTTCCCAGCACCAGCAGGCACATCTAAAGACCAACCTGAATCCAGTGCATTCAGAATGGTCCTTTTTAGCTTCAATCTGTCACTAAAACCCATTACAAGCTGTAGTTTGAAGCAAGTAAGTTACTGAACCACTGTAAAAGTATCTTCCTAGGGAGCAGCTTTCAGCCTCTTCTTGCTTTCCATAATCACAATATCAAAATGAGGCACTCACAACATATGTTAAAAACACCGGCACCTCAAGAGAGGTGGGAAGAACACATTCACACTGGTTTGTATCACACAGCTTGATGCGTGCAGCAGATCTCTTATGAACCGCAAGGATGCCAGCTGTGCTGTAATTAACACACAGAGCCTGCTGCAGGGAAGGTGGCCACTTGTTCTTGGAAGTCATTCGGGTCTTTCCTTCCCCCCCAGAGGTGGACCAAGCAAACAGTTATTGGACTTCTGTCCTTCTGTGAAGCACCATCATTAGCACACTTTGTCGCAGGTTTTCCATTCATTGCCAGGAGGACATTGGTAAATAAGAGGGACCCTCAAGGCTCTCTGTGAAATATGAAGGTGTTGAAAGATCTATTTCCCCCCTTCTAAAGCATTTACAAATAAACCATGGGGTTTTATTTATTTAGCCAGATGGTGAGACTGAAAATAGGAATTACTATTGATAGGAACACTATGGGACTTCTGGATAGGTTTTGGGGGTGCAGACAGCCTACTGTTGAAGGGGTACTGAAAACAGATTACAGAATGGATCTGGGGAAGATGAGGAAACCTAATTATTGGCTGTAATTAGCTGCATCCCAAGATGAGGGGCCCAGATGCTGGAGTTTCAAGGCTTCATTAAAATCAAGAGGCTTCAATTGGTTTTCTGCAGCTGGGGGTCTGGTCCTTAGGTGCCTGCTGCAATGCTGGATCTTAAACAGACCTCTCTGAGGGGGGAGGTCATACATGCTTGCAAGAAAAAACAGAACACCAATACACTTCCACAGGATCAGAGGAACTGTATTATTCCCAGCCAAGCCTGTTGTCTGAACAATCTCTGGGGTCCTTTCTCAGGATGAAAGGATTACATTGCACAGTATTGACCCAAAACACGCCCTATGCAATCAAAAGGATCACATTTTTGTAGCAGTTCACGTCTGGAATTTCTGGAAGCAGTATGTTTTCCCAAACCCACTATCCTCACAGAACCCGCACAGTTACATTAGCTCTACAGTTACCAATTTCTCTCTACAGTTTGTTCTCAAGAGCCTGTTAGTCCGTTTTCCCTAGGTGACGAGCAGTTCAGAACTAGTTCCTCTTGACACATTGCACTTATTAATCTCTTTGTGCAAGATAGAAAGGATGTCTTAAATGCAAAAATACCCTTGAGGAGAGTTCTGGAAAAGGCAGGGAAAGAAATTAAATAATCAGGATCTGAAAGCAGGAGCCGTAAAAGCCAGATGTGACTGTATAGTTTCAGCAAGGTTACTGGGGACAAAAGAGCCAAAGCAAGCTTGATTTGTTCTACAAAGCAAATCATAAAGAACCCCCAAATGATAAGCACAATGTGATTCATACGAGGAGGATCCCCACTCTATGTCTGCTTACCTGGGGACGTGAAGTAGCTTCCAAACATTTTCACCTCGCCTTCGAAGCAGCTGTTCCCTCACTCTTGTTGCATTTGGTGATCTCATAATTGACTCAGGCTCCTAATATGCTTGTCACAGATGGGTGCTGCTGAAAACAATTAGTAATTAATTTACAGAAGATCAGGAATAGTGGAAAAACATTATTCATTCAATTAAGACCATTGACTGCTGGCTCTGGAATAATAACTGCTTATTATGCAATAGGAAGGGATTTCTGCTCTGTTCTTCTCTCCATTTGTTCCTTTAGGTAAGAGTATAACCCACAAATGGGATCTGCACTCAGATTTTCCCTTAGCTAGAGGGGCTAAGAATCACTTAGGCAAATTTAATCTTTCCCTGAAGTTTCCTTTTCTTCCCCTGGAGAATGAGCAGCGATGCCATTAAAGCAGGGATGGGGGAACTCAGGCTCCAGCCAGCCCAGCAGAACTCTTGTCACTGATTTCAGCAGTGCCAGAATTTCCATCTTAATGAAAATGCACTTCATAATCTCAACAAGAACTCAGAAATGCCATTTGGGGGCTGCATCTCCAGGAGCTGCTTGTGATTTCTGATGCCTGGCTGGAGAAACCTCAGAGTGCCAGCCACATGTCCTGAGAATGGGGGAGCCCTCAACAACAGCTCAGCCAGGAGCTGCTGCTCAGGCAGAACTTCATGCAGTTCCCTTTTGTGCACAGCAACCAAGAACAAACCAGGGCACAACGGGCAGAGTTTGGTACCGATTTGCTCTCGTGTAAATCCAGACCTGCTCCATTGGGATAGGGGGTACAATGCTGGATGCCTCTCGTCTTAGCAGAGGGGCAGATTTTGGGCTGGTGTGACTACGCTTCTCATTTGAGCTGAAGCAAATTGATGACTGCTGGGATTTTTCTGTTGTTAATGCTTGGATGAGTGCACAGTGCATTGCAGGGTGGTGCTGGATGGCACAAGAAGCAGCCCTCTCTGAGTATTTTCTGGTTTGTTCCAGCAATATACAATGCCCCTGGGCAACTCTTGTTTCCATCCCATCTTTCACTGTAGGACCAGCACAATAATAAACCTGTTGGAATAACAGGTTTCTGGCTGCTGGTCAGGAGGTTTGGCATCAACATGAGCTAGGAGAGGTTTGCTCTGGACGCAAAGCCAGAGGTCTATCTACTTCTCCATCCTGCCCCCTTTAACCTATTTTGCATTAAGATTTTAAGCCTTGGGTTTTTGAAATGAACAAACACAGACATGCACTAACAAGACACAACCTGGCATTACTCTTCCATCATCTCGGGGAGTGGGACAGAGGGGAACGCACCCTCCTAACATCTGTTTTCAGGTTCTACTTGGGGAAATTGTGTTAAATTCTCTATTGCTTATTTGATCCTGAAAGCATTAGTGTGATAGCTTTTCTCCAAACAAAAATCCACAGGGAAATAGCAGGTTTCACATCACACAGAGCTGATAGGCTGGGAGAGACTAACCCATAGTCCTGCCTATAAGATCACCTGTACCTTTTGGTCCACAGCAGTTTTAGGGGTTGCTACATATCTAATATCCCACAAAAAATGAAGGTTTGTCTGTGTCCCAGATTAAGGAGTGGTTATAAATGACCATATCACCAGCTTGTCCAGGTCTTCTATTATGCCAGTTATGATGTCCAGCGTGGTTTGGGAGGATCTGGGAAACCCTAATCCTGAAGAAATGTAGCTACCTGGAAAAGGAAACAAAACCAAGCAGGCTGCATTTTGTCTCTCTTTACTTCCTGTCCAGGAGAATCAATAGCAAACCAGCAGCGCCTCAATAAAAACACCTAACATAGTTTGTTCCAGTATCACCGGTTTACCAAATGTGCACTGGCCAGTACAGATGCTTTAGAAGGAAATAGCAGAGCTGCATAAAGCACTATTCCCTACGTCCACTGCGTTACTATAGTGAGAAATTCCTTTATTATATGTAATAAACTCCTTTTTGTTATTTGCTCTACTGATCCTGCACCTCCATGAGCCCAGCTTTTGTTCATCTTAATTTAATAATCTCTTGCTACATTCCTGGGTTTCTTCATGGCTGGAGCAGCACTCACTCAGCTCAGCAGCATCCCTTGCTAGTCACTGGGGCATGGAGCATACTTGGAGTTATTCAACTGCTGTAAGAAGGGAAAGAAATGTACAGAGGCATAAACTAGCGCTAGACTGAAATCAGGCAGCCTTCCTTCTGCTTATCTGAGAACTTGGTGTTCCTATCACAGGGCAGCTGGAACAGTGATGACTATTCAATACTGGAATAATCTCTGATGAATAACCAGAATGTTAATGTGCATCCCTGTATGTCAATAAAGAAATGCCCAAATCTGTGCAGACTATGGTGTTGTCTAGAGCAGCAACAAGAACCAAAGGAGGGAGGGAAAGGAGAGCAAGAGACTATAATTGGGAAAGACGCTCACTAAAGAGGCCACAAAGGGCAGTTCTCACAGAGGGAAGGTGCAAGTGTACTTCAGCCATTCTAAAATTGCCTGTCAGTGAAACACATAGCTGTGAGCTTTTATTGCTTAAGAGAAATAAAACCTTGTTGCTTAAAAAGATATATTTTCCCCAAATTTCATGCTGCACCTCATGTGTGTTCCTATACAGGCACAGTAGCTACTTTTTAAGTAACACTTCATGCCATTCACTGTCCTCACTAAGGATCTACTGAGCTCTCAGAGAGATGAATACAAACCCTTTGTCCCTCCGATTTCTTGTGAGAACGCACCAGGCTCTGAATACTGATCCTTTCAGCAAGAAACAGTGATGAACTTAATAATAAAGTAATTAGCTGTTTGTAATGACAGTGTCTTTCCCCTCCCCCCCATCTCCCAAGTGCTGGCTGATCACCACAGACCTCACTGCTGCCCTTATCCAGAGGAGCCCTTATTACAATAAGAATCTTCAGCACAATTAATGCAGCTTCTTGCTGAGGGAGGCATGAAGGAGGAAGGCAGAAGCAGTGGCTGGCTTTAAGTGTCACAGAAAAACTAGTGTGAGTTTATTACACGAGTTTCAGGGCTGGGAAACAAGGTCCCAGTGTAATTACAGGGCTTGCCCAAGGCCACAGAATGAGGCAATGGTAGAGGGTTGATGGCAGCTCCCACAGCTCAAGTCAGATGCTCACACTTCATTTTGCCAACAAATTCCTTTAGAAGCGGAAACAATGGCAACAACAGCCACATCCCAGGGCACGCTTTGAAATTACAACGTATTTTGACTGTATGAATGCAAATATGTTCTTCTGTAAGCTCCAATTCAGGGCAGCGCTGAAGGATACCTGTTCCCCAAGGGATGCTGCTTTTGAGGTCCTCCTGCCAGAGGTATTCCTTGAGGAGACCTCTTGCTATACAAGCTACCCATAACAGAATAACCCTTTCCTAAAGAGCAGCTTTTCCAAGTCATTTATGCTGTAACCTCAGCTGCAGTCAGACTTGTTTCAGCATATTGCCAATGAGGCCTTAAGCATAGTTAAAATACTTCTAATGCACTGTAAGCCAAGCTGCAGTGAAGTTCGGTGGGAACAAGCTGAAAACTTTGGAAGGAACACCTCTTCCAGGCTGTTTTCCCTCCCTGTGTACAGGAACAGGATTTCAGCAGCTTCCCAAGGAATAGATCTGTGGAATTGCCCTGCAGCTTCGGCACCTCTTAGCCAAACACAGGCCCACCAAACCATTTCTCAGACCTTATCCCCAAAAACAAATACCCAAAATATCAGATAAAGATCTTGCAAGACGAGTGGATTCTCCTCATTCATCAAGATAAAAATCATGCAGGGATAAAAAACACATACAGATGTGTTAAGCTTGAGCAGGAGACAGCACAGGTTATGTCTGTGCTGGACAAAGCCTCCTGCTTCATCGCCTGAGGCCAGTTAGGGAAGCTTCCTTCTTGCTTTTCAACAGATGCTGCCCTGTGAACTACGTGCAGCAAGGGGTGAAATCAGACCTGCAGCTTGGCAATGAGGCTAACAAAGACTCCACAATGCGACACCAAAAAGGCTAACTCCCCATTATGGGCCCTACAACATCATGGTTAGTTCTTTGGGGGGCTTGAAATAACCCCAGAGAATAGCATGCAAAGATGCTTATCCAGCAAGCTACCCCATGTTCACATGATTTTAAGATCCATGAAAAGCTGGCAGAAGGTCCTAGGTAGGAACCACCATGGAGAAGTTCCTCGAGACCTGATAGCAGGGATGTTGTGTTTCTGTCCCGTATTTCTGGGTTTGGATGATCACACCTGCAGCACACCTTGAAGACGCATATTGAGCCCTCACCTCTCTAAATGTTCTCTTCTTGCTTAAGTGCATGCAACTGTTCAGTATGTTTTAAAAATAAGAGAATAAGAGAGTTTAAGCTTGAAGGATGGGGCTGGTCTTGCTCCAAGGGGTACATGGATGTGGGTGGGTGCAGGCATGCCAAGTAATGCACATGTGATGCATCAAGAATAACATGGAGACAGATGTTAAATACTAACTGCACCCTGGTGATTGAGAAAAGTGTGAGATTGATGGCACAAAGAAAGAAATATGCAGCTGGATTCAGGCAGATCAGTAGCTCCCAAACTGTGCACAAGTGACCGTATGGTCCCCCAAACTGAATCCCTTTGGAGGGTTTCCAAGGAAAACTTTGATGCTATCAGTACGTGCTGGCCTGTGGCAATTGTCCATGGAGAAATGGAGCTGGAAAAAAGCACCAGACCTTGTGAACAAGCCTTTGTTTTAGTGAGTGGGAAGTGAGAAAAGGGCCTGTTTCCTTTCCTGTTCAGATGGCTTGGTGTGAAACAGGTCACTGCACTCTCAGGGCTCAGCCAAGCAGCATCACGCTTACCTTGGCTGTGGAGCAGGGCACAGCACACCCAGCTTGTGTCAAAGCCAGCTGAAATCAGAAACACAGCAACCCAGGCAGGGGTTTCCGGTAGCCCATGGAAGCACAAACCACCTGAACAGGTTGATTTCCCAGCAGGAAAATGCTGGGAAATACAACCTAGGATAACATCACCAGTATTCACCCAGAGAGCAGCAAACCCGCACTTGCAGCACCTCTGTGCTCACCCACCAGAAGAAGGTGCCAAGCATGAGGTGGAAGAGGAAGCAGATGTGGGAGAGGAGACCAAGCGTGTAAGTGAGCTGAGCCACAGCCAGATAATTCCCCAGGCATCTCACTGCAGGCAACTTCCCTCAGGGAGCAGAGCTGGAGCCTCCTGCTAGAAAATAAAGCCTGATAAAGTGGCTGTTTATTCTAGTTCACTTCCTATAGCTGACTTGGTGACCTCTGGAGCTCTGTCTGCAGTCTGAGTGGCAGGCTGTCAGCACAAGTTTCTGCCCTACAGACACCTATAAGCACACAGCCCTTCGGAAAGGGAAACTTAGCCCATGTGTTTATCTTACTGCAAATGGTTGAGACAGGCTGCTGGGCTGTGCTCCTTGGAAGCTGCACTGAAAGGATATCCTGTGGTCCCAGGCTGGAAGGAAGCAGTCCCTAAAGAGAACAGCTTTGCTTGCTCAACTCTGCACTGCAGCTGAAAGGAGCTCCAGCTCTCAAACAAGACCCCAAATGTGGCTGGTGAAGCCTGTCCCAAAGCAGCCCATGAATTGGCATGGCTTTTTAGAGGGGGGGAAGTCATCAGGAGGATTTGCTACTCTCATGCAACATTACTGTTATCTTCAATGAAATACTGGTAGCAAATCAACAGCAACCTTCTGCCCAGCATGCAGTGTTCTCCAGAGTGAAACAGCCCTTGGAGAACTGAGCATCTTTCTCCAGCAACCTTCTGTCTATTGGGATCACCAGGAGCCAAAACTGCTTTTGCTTATGGCTAAAAAAGCAACTGCAAATCCTGTTCTTTTAATCATGAATTGCCAGGTTACTGGATATCACAGACCTTAGCACTTGCCTTTTTGGGGGAGAATGGGTTTAGTTCCACATTTCAGCTGTTAATAGCCCTAACTACTATTCATCCAGTAGCTTCCTCTGATCCCAGGGTTATCAGCATCCCACTTGCACATTCATACATTGCAGCAAGTCACACATCCCCTTGTTTGCTAATATTTTATGTTATTGTTTATCTGAAAACAGGCAACCCATTGTGAGCAAACAGAAGTGGGGAAGAGAAGTGCAGTAATTCTTACAACCCAGCTGCATTCTGAATTCCTTTCCTTTCCAAGGTCACCATATCCTGAGAAGCAACAAGCACAGTCTGTATCATGTCCTCAAGTGCTCCTTGGAGAGAGCGAGCAGTCCTTCCTGCTCGGTGTATGATGAGGATCCACAAATCACTGACCAAGCAGCCGGCTGTCCAAGATGCTCAGATCCTCTGCCCAGCAAAGGGGCCACAGATGGGAGGGCTGAAAGGAAAGATGCAGCAAAGCCACAGTTCTGCAGATGTGCCTGGGGTCACACAGGCTGTGGGTGCTGTGTGGAACAGAAACCTCTGGTGCTGGACATCCACCCCATACAATGAAGTGGATCTCCACAAGTACATAAAGGCCACACTAAGGGATGCTGGAGCTTTAGCTGGGTACAGCTTTTGCCCTTTCAGAGGAGAGTCAGTGTCTGAACTGCAGTAGAGCTGTAAAACTGCTCTTTGGATTGCTCCTGGCACATAGGAGCCCATGGATGAAGCTGAGCATGGGGGGATGAACACAAGAGGAGGAAGCTGGCTAGAAACGTGTTTTGGAAGTTCCTACAGCTGCTTTAGGTTCCCCATTGTGGGGATATGGGCAGATGACATATTCCCTGTGCCAGCAAATGTGGGCAGGCTGTGAGTAAGGCCTGCCAATTGTCCAGCGATGTGACTGCACTCTCCATGCCACAGTGGACCTCACATCTTCTTTAACCTGGTGCACAGGGCAAAGAGGATCAGCCCCAGGTAACAACTGCCTGGTGCCAAGAAGTGCTGGGAAGGCATCAGCACTTTCAGGAGAGCTTTCCCACTCCAAACATTTTATTGATACCCACTCACACTTCACCCCAGGCTGCTTTGCTGGATGCATTGCAGTAATTCCCAATGCAAAGCTCAGAGCAGTGTTTCCAGAATTACTTCTCTCTCCAAACTTGCTCATTAAAATCACTTTAGAAGAGTCATCCGTTTCCCTTAAAGCCATGATCATTTATTATCAGCATTTCTCATCTCTTATTTAATACCCTTTCTGCTCTCCGTTCTCTCTCTGGCTTGTGCTGAGGTGCCTGCCTCCTATTTGTATAAAACTGCAGGGCTTTTTGCAGTAACCTAAGCAGAAATAAATTCCAGAGGCTTTTTCTGTCCCCAGTGCTCAGCTTCCTCTGGCTCTCACATTGTTCTTTCTTGCAGGGAGATGGGAACTGCCATCGCTGTTTCAGATCCATCCATCCCATGGCACTGTCCTGTATCCTGTCTCCAAGGCTGGATTATCATGGATTTATAAGGAGCATCCCCAGGAGGAATACTTTCACCTTTTTGACATTACTCTGGTCATGGGCTTTGCTACTGTTTGAAATCTCAGCTCTAGGTGTAGATCTTCTAAATATCCCCAAAAGCTTTTAAACCGGATGCTGAAATCAGGCAGTGCCTCTCCAAAAGTTACCTAAACTCAAGTCTGATGCCAAAACTAAACCTCAGCACAACATTTTCCTGTGATGGAAACCAGAGGTTTCACACAATCCCAGACTGGTTTGGGTTGGAAGGGATGTCAAAACTCATGCAATTCCAACCCCCTGCCACCGGCAGGGACACCTTCCACCAGATCAGCTTGCTCCAAGCCCTGTCCAACCTGGCCTTGAGCACTGCCAGGGACGGGGCAGCCACAGCTTCATTCCCATCAGAGGATGTTGCTATAAAACATGTCCTGCAAAGGGCTAAAAGGTCACATAACATCTCAAGGGCAGTTGGCACAGCTCCATCAGCGAAGTAGCTTAGAGCAAGGCTCACAGAAACCCCCTGGGGGATGCCCTGGGAGAGTCCCACTCTGGTGCAGGGGGTTCCGTACCCCATCCTAAGCCAGATGCCTGCAATAGAGCGAGACATCCTCCCTTGGGGCAGGGACCCACCTGTCGGTAAGACACACTCCGGAGGAAGTCCTCTGGCTGCAGACCAGCCGCTGGCTCCGAGCCCACCCCACACTTGGCCAGGGACGTGCTCCTGCTGCTGCTGCGCGTGTGGAGGAGCGAGCAGGGCGGCATGCCAAGCTCTGACTCACGGACAGCAAAACCGGGCCAATACCAACGTGAGGGAAGCCTCTGACATGGAGGGGACCCGGCCAGGGCAGGGGGGATGTGGCACCCAGCGCGGCTGTCTCATAGCTGCTCTCTCACCCACTCGCTGGAATCCGTGACCTGATGCTGCATGGTTACCAAGTGCACAGGTTTATTTCCCTCTCCCCCTACAACTCCACGTGTCTGGAGTGATTGTGTGAGCCATTTTCCCTGCTAACAGTGCGTGTTTAAGCCATGAGCTATTACCCTCCTTGAAGAAGCTCTCAGGACCTTGTCTGCATCCCCATCCGTGTCTAATAACCTCCAAAACCCCAAACCAGCCCCTGCTTTTCCTCCCCTCACTTCTGTTTTCTGAAGCATTGTGCTCATTCCCACTGAAAAGAAGGGATACAGGGGATCTTAGTCACGGTCTTCTCTCCTCCCCCAGCCCGAACTGCCTCAGTCTATTTGCCAAAGCACTTGGCAGCAACATTCGCTTGAAAATTAGATAATTGGTAAAAGAAGGAATTTGCTCTGCTGCTCACTATCCTTCTGGGATCCAGAGCATTCCCTGCTCTTCAGGGGGTTATCAGGTAATCATTCTGCACCAGATAACTCCAAAGCAAAAGCAGGAAATGAAAGTGTTGCTTGTCAGGCAGAGCTAGGCAATTGAATCAACTGTCCTCAGAGCCAGACACGAGCCACAGAAATAGACACAGTGGAAGAGTCCTGAGCACATGGACCTGACCTTACCACACACGCGGAGACAAATGCCTGTCAAGAGCCACTTAGAAGTAGTGTTTTTATGGCAAAGCAGCAGCAGTCCTCTGAGCATCGCATGTTGTGCACTTCAAACGTCAATTGCTCTGAGAAGCAGGTCCCCCACCCCAGGAACTGAACGATCTTTAAGATCCCTTCCAACCCAAACCGCCCTGTGATCCTATGGTTTCTGGCCTTGGCAGATGTAGTTCTGCCTTTGTCCCTCGAGTAGAAACCCCTGACTTCAGGCAGGCAGCAGTGGAATGAGGACTTTTGACACCCCAGCCCACAGCTGCCCTTGAGCAGGCATGATAGAGCACAGCAAACCCACAGCAAAACACCCCTCCACATCCCCCTGCCCTTTGGGTGCTTCTCAAGGGCTAGGAAGGGCTCACAGTTGCCCCGCAAGGCAGGCAACGGGCACTTGGCAAGGAGGTTACCACTACTTACTTGTTTGTGGCATGCACACAAGTCTTTGGTCACTGAAGCATCCTGGGGGTTTGTGTTGGGATTTTTTACTTTCTTTATGTATGAACTCCCTTCTCCTTTTGGTTTTTTACCTTTCTGCTCACCAGCTATTCATGGTAAGTGTCAGACAGTGTCTGGGTTGTGCAGAGCTCCTGCCTCCCAGGGGAACCATAAGGTGATGCAAAGCAAGTAACACTGCTCCACAACATGAGTTCTGGGTAAAAACTTGGTCAAGAAGAACGGGAACAGTCAGATTTCAGACTTCCTGCATTTGGGCTCCTGATTTGCAAAGGCAGCTTTTGACTGCTGAGCATGCCATACCCCTTCTGATCCATACCTTCCAAAAGGGCAAAGCTGCAAAACAACACTCACACACAGCAGCTCCATCCCAGCACACAAACCCTTCACAGCCCCAACATCAGACACTGCTTTCAGCAATCTTTACCTTCACGTGGTCAAATATGCAGCAGGCAGGAGGCCCTCGTGGCCAGAACTGGGGGGAAGCTCCCCTGAAACCCAGATGAAGACTTCCCCTCACCTTCCCCTGCAGTAATCCAGCTTTGTCTCCAGCAGCTGCTGCTTTATAGCAGCACCCCAATCTTCCTCACCTGGGAGACACAGGCGGGTTCAATTGTTCAGTTAGAGTGGTTTTGATAGCCAAAGGGATCGTGTTTGGTTTGGGGCTTTTTTTCCTTCCTTTCTTGTAAAGGGTCATTTTGCACACAAGGAAAATGTTCAGCAAAGTTTCAAACCAGCTCCGGTTGAAGGCATGTGGGAAACGTTAAATGACATGTCACAACATCACTCTGCCCATTTAAGCAAACTCAGTTTGTGATTTAATTTCCTTTATGCCCTAAACCCCTTTCATGACCAGTTTTCCTCAGCGTCCAGCCCCTTCCACATTTTGACTGCTTTTCATATTAACTGTGACATGCTGCAGGACCAGGCTGCTCTCTGCTCTGCTAGATGCTGTTTGGCCGTTCAGCCCTCGGATGGCCAAACATCTATGAACTGCAAGCACTACATTTTAAAAGCAGTTTGCAGGAAGATGTCAGTGACAGGACGCAGCTGGCTGTAATTTAATGACTACAGAGCATTAAGAATAGAAACAATTTCAGATTGCACCAAAATAGCTAGAAATATAAGACCCTTGGCTGTCTTAAAGCCTCACAGTCTCTGTGTGAGGGGGATGAATAGAACAGCTCCATAAGATCCTTTAATTCCAACAAGCAATTGGCAACCACGCTTTAACCTGCTGATACAAAGTCCTCTTGGCTTTGCCTTTTATCCTGACTTTTAAGATAGATCTAACCGAGACCTGGCTCACACATGCTCTACTCTGAGTTTATTTCCTGTAGGGTTTTATTACTGTCAGTTGCTGCTGCTGCTGCTTCAGAGACAAATTCAGATATTAAACACAGTTGATTTAAGCTTTGAAGCTGAACAAAGCTCTGTGCAGATGTTTGACGGGAAACGAGAGTCTTGGCTTCCTAACAGTTTTCGTTTCTGATAGCCAAGAAAGTTGGTGAACAACTGTGAATGGTGCGAAAGGAACACACATGGGACAGCAAATCATGGGACAATCCCCTCGGCACCCAACGCTGAAAAATTTACATCTCTTTTTGGATTTGAGTCCTTCCACTTACAAACGCTCTGGATGTGTCAAATTCCATACGGAAAGCTGACAAATGTGACACTTGGAATGCTGGATTTATCTCAGCACTTCCCTTGCTGTTTGTAAACTTTACCGTTTTCCAAAGGAAAGAACAAAAAAGGAGCTAAAAACCCCCAACAACTCCCAACCCCCCAAATCCTTTCTTAAGTGGTAACGAACTCTGGCCTTTCTAGCTATTGGCTATGCACGGTTTGTGTTTCAGGGGTGTAAATGTGCAAAGCCCTTGCAGAGGCTCATGAATGGTCCCCTGCCTTGGGCAATGATGGTCTTTGGCCAGCCGAGCCCCAGCAAACAATGCTGCGGCTCATGCATGGTGCTCTCAAGGCATATTGCCCCCGTATAGGAAAAGGTGCTGTGCCTGGATGCTATCTGTAGGGATCTGAGTTAGCAGGGTGGTGAAATAGTGCATAAAAAGGCACATTATGCTAAAGTGGATGGAGCAAAGTGCTGCAATGAGCAATGGCCCATAAAAATCATGTCGCTTGCCAGTCCAGAGTCATTTCCAGGGCTCTAGAATTGTTTGATGGAAAGAGTGGGAGCTGGCTTCTGGCAACCCAGCCTAGGCAAAGGCAACTGCTGTTAGCCCCTGCTGCGGCTGGAAGCTGTTGTCCTGGGAAGCAAGCCTGGCAAACAGAAAAGAAAGCAAGAGGAAGCCTCAGGGCATTTGGCCTGGTCTTAATTTTTCAAGGTGAGATATTTCTTTCCCTAAAAACTCCTGAAGATGCCGATTTCCCAAACTGGAATAACGCACGGCCAGTCGTGCTGTTTTCCTCCTTTTTCTAGAGTGGAAAAGAAAATATTCTCTCTTGTTTTCCTCAATGAAACTGAAACAATAGAGCCTTGTTTGACTTTGTTTTGATAGCTCCCATGTTGATGCACCAGCATCTCCACTTGTGCCAGCACAGCTGTGGGAATACACGTAGTCCCTCTCTCCCTCTGCTGATTGGTGTGCTCTTCGCAAGCAGAACTCAAAACAATGTAGGCCCTATATTAACAATGCTATTTGTTTGTGAATATAGGACAAGGGGAGGAGGGAGGAAGAGCAGAATGGCAAAGATTTTTAGCATAGCAATGACTACATTCTAATTGGGGACCCCCCTCCCGCCAATAACACCTCATAAATTCAGAAGAGAAATTATTTGTCAATTTGTTTTATTGTAAGTGCAAAAAGAAAATGTGTGAAGATGGATGGAGGGGGAAAAAGAAACAAGAATCAGGATATGAATGCAATCATTCTTTTTTAAGCAGAGAAATGGATCCACAGCTCTGTGGATTTCCCTTGTCTGTTCTGTTACATAGACCCAAATGTGGTTTTAGAATAAATCATTATGGCCTAAATTGAACATGATTTGCAGGGAAAATAAAGCCATATCCTCTACATTAATCATTTTCACTCCATCCCACTTCCACTTGGTTGGCTCCCTGTCATGCTCTGCTCCTGAACAGTGTCACTGATGCTGAAAGTAAAAGGTGACACAATGCTTTCAAAAGTGGGCTCAGTCTCTCAGATCTGTTCCTGAGAGCAGTTGGAGTGTCCAAGAGATAATCTCATTTAAACGGGTGCAAACTGGAAGGAAAATGTGATCACGTTACAAATCAAACATTGCAAATCAAAGCCCAGCAGTCTGGCACCCAGAACCGAGGTGAGGAAATGCATAGGACCGAAGGAAATGCACTCTTGCCCCTGCATGGTGCATCATTAGATAAGTGGAACAAAATGAGTGTCGTACCAAATCATCAGTGCTAGATGCGTACTTCACCCACTGCCAACTATAGGTTAGAGTTACTGGAGGCAGAGTGGTACAGAGCGAGCAATGTTTCTGGAGGATACAGAGAAGCTGTGGCTGCCCCATCCCTGGCAGTGTTGAAGGCCTGGCTGGACACAGGGGCTTGGAGCAAGCTGCTCCAGTGGAAAGTGTCCCTGCCTGTGGCAGGGGTTGGAACTGGATGAGCTTTAAGGTCCCTTCCAACCCAAACCATTCTCTGTGATTCGATGAAAGAGAAATAACAGCAGGAAGAGTCACTGCAGACTGCTGTTGCATCTTTACTGCTGGTTTAGGTGGTGAGTAAATGCGGTGGGGAACCCTTTCAGAGCTCATTTGCAGGGTACTTTGGCAATTTTTAAGCCATGGTATTTTCCAAAATGTGCAGAGTAAATGCTTGAGCTGAATTGCCCCTTTTTTACACCCCAGCTCTCACTACACATGCAGGCATCATGAAAGACACAGAGAAGATGGACAGATTTTTTGATGTTTCTTAGAAACACTTTTGACTGTATCTCCTCTGGAACCTGATCTACCCAAGTGTTGTGTCTGTTTGAGGTTTACAGGCAGAAAAGAAGAAATAGTCATGTTTACAGAGTGCACAAAGACATTGCTTTGCATTTTAATGAGGAACGACAGCACACAGCTCTCTTTTCCTCTGGCTGCAGCCAGCTCTCAAATATTATGTTGCTTTCTATGGTGCCATCCCCTGTCCTTGAACTCCCTTCTTCTTGTGTGCTGTAGAAAGGCTGACAGAAAGAGCATCTCTGGCTTCAAGGTTTGTATGCACAGCTCTATCAACCGCCCCGCTTGCTTCAGGACTGCCGGCAGCCTGCAAGCTCTGGAGAAGGGGGTGGCCGCAGCATGAAGATACCCGCAGTGTTTTCCAGTCCTATCTCAACATTCCTTTCCAAAACGCTTCCGAGTCCTTCCTGCTCACCCTTCAGATCATTGCCACTGGTCATGGCAGGGTGAAGCTTTGAATTTCAGACCAGTGGCAAAATAGCAGTTTTATATGGAATGTGCCTGGAGACAGTGATGGATGGATAAGCAAGTGGACAACACAACCCATACTCTGGCTGTGGTCTCTGCAGTGGATCCTTGCTCTTCATTTGGCTCTGCCTCCTGTCACCAAGAGCTCAGAGAAAACATTTCCCACCAAGTAACCTGCATGGGATAGGTATTATTTTGCATGTCATTATAGTTTATTTTCACTCCTATTGGTTGGCTGCTTTTAGCTCTTGGCTGCAATATTCAGTGAAGCTGGTGCTAAGAGTTTTTTCTCAGCTCGAAATTCACTGAGCAAAATGTAATTAACTAAGGAAAAACAGCACTGGATGAAACCCCGCTGTGCATTGGATTTATTTGCTCTTGAACAATTTCCCAATCCAAAATTACATAAACACACCGAGTTCTACCGGTCAGTACAGCTGCTACATGAGCTTAGAGCAATCACAGACAATGCAGCATCAGGCACTGATGGCAACCAGGAACTCTTAGATCTGCTGGCTCCCGGCCTTTCTTCCATCATAGCTCATGAGCAGTCATAGTGCACAAGCTCTCTGATTGGGTTCATGCACCTGCATTGACAGCATTAGCAATGCTGGCTGGCAAAGCTGATCGGTCTGGATGCAGATAATTCACAGCCTCTTAACCACTTTGACTATTAAACACCTCACCTTGGCTTTCACCGGGCACAGCAGGCAGGCAGGCAGCTTCCTCACACTGCTGATTGTGCTTTCCCCATGGCTTGACTTTCTGTTCTCCGTAAATCTCTGCCTCGGGGCTGCAGTGGAATAGGAATCTCAGAAGCTGTGAGCAGCCCATGTTTGACAGAGGAGGGATGTGGATGCAGAGTAATGATGCTCCTGAGAAGGAGGGGTCAGGGTGGACCCACAGAGCAAGCACTACATCAGCTAAGGCCCACCAGCTCGTATAACAAAGGGATGATTTGCCAGGACAGGCACAGGGGAGGACAGAAGTCATAAAATCCTCATTACAAAAAAGAATGTTCCCCTTTAATATGGCTGTGATGGTGTCCAGAGCAGAACCACAGTGAAATTTAACTCCTAAAACATGAACGCAGCAATGCTGAGGCACTTCGGTAAGAAGAATACGTAAACTGATTCACAGAAAAATAGATCAGGGGCAGTTCAGGCTTTCTCTCCATCAGTGTCCAGCAGAAAGTATAGTGAGCAGGTCTGCAAGATGCCCAGTCTGTATTCTCAAACATCTCACTCTGCGACTGCATACTATTTTCTGTGTCAATTAGGGCAGTGCTGAAGCTTTGTCTACCTCCAATTAGGCACAAACATAGGAATGACCTACTTTCCAAAGACATCAAGTTCTTGCATCTCCCAGTAGGTCTGTGTGAACTTGTTCCTTTTTGGAAACAAAAGCCCCCTGCCTCTTTACAATCTCATGTGAAAATATATAGCTGCAGCTGTTAGACTGGGGCATGACTGTTTTGTCCCTGGTGAAGTCCACAAAACCAGGCTTCCATCTTCAGTTTGACAAACCCTCTGCATTTCAGCTACTGCATGCCTAGAAATGGGACTACTGCAAGTAACCCATACCCGCTGCTGTTTGGCTCAGCGGATGAAACGCAATATGGAAAACACCAGCCGTTATGGTTAGCAACAGATGAAGAATTGTACAGTAGTGATGGGAGGTTTGCTGTCCTCTTCTATCAGTTGGAAACATGAGCTTTACCAACAAATCCCAGTTGCTTTTCAACATCTAAGTTTCACAGCACATCTGTTGTGTCGCTGCTAACGAAACTCCACGGATCTGGTTGCTTTTCCTGAGCAATGTGCTCATGTCTGGGTCACTGCTGTGGGTACATCTGTCATGTATAAAATAACTAAGGGCTAAATTAAGTAAGAATTCCCAGGCTATTGCTGCAAATTCTGACGTTGGACAGAATGACGTTTGTCAGAATGTTAACACTTGATTTCCCCAATTCTACATACTAATGGAGTTACGTTCAGGAGGAAAAGAGAGGGAGCAAGAAGAGTTCTAGAACTTGATCTATGGTATCCCAAGTATGGGACAATAATGCTAGCTGTGTTAGTGACAGGGAAATACTTCCCCCTGGCTTTATTGCTATGCATTTTTTTCCAGGAGAAACCCCTAGAGGGAACACTTTGTTAAGCCATATCGTTTATTACAGTACCTGAAGAGTGTTTCTGTATTAGTGTATGGGCAGTATCTTGCTAGAGAGCAAAGAGCTCCAGAGGAAAACTGCTGGAGGGTGAACCAGTGATATGGTCAGACAGCAACAGAAAAAAAGGCAATTATTAGACTTGGCAAATAACTCTCTTGCCTCTATTTTGAGCCATAATTCCCTGTTGATGCCTTTCCACTGGTTGAGGTTAAGCATCTGGAAAGGAAACCGAGATCCTTAAGGCAGCACATCATCCAGCCCCGAGGGGTTTTAAGTAGATGCAGTCCCGTCTGTGCCCTCTCTGCTGTGCATCTTCCCCTGTTACTACCTGGTTACAAGAGCAGAGATTTATGCACCACTGATTTTTCCTTACAGCTGAGAAGGCCAAAGAAAATGGCGATGGGGAAATGGAATGTAAAATGTTACTTTGCGTCTTTAAAGGAATCACTCCACTAAAAGCACCAAATTAACTCCTGCAAAAATCATAACTCAAAGGCCCTCTGGCATGTGTAGCATTTTGTATCACAGTATGCAATGCTAACTTTTATGTCTTGTTATATATATGCACTGTGACTGAAATACAGTTGCTGAGGGAACCATAACCTCGAATTATCCTGACTTCTTTCAGCATGCCAAGCCACAGGATTGCTAGTGCATGGGCTTTCGTTTTTCCTGAAAAGGAATATGTCCTGCTGCCTTGTATTGGCCAAGCTTTATACTTGCACAAGAGTCATCTTGTGCGGCAGCAAAAGAAGACAGCAAATTCAGTTTCAATATTTACTACATAATATACCTACGCTTTAAATTTAGACATGTGATGGATGTTTTACATGCTTGATTTTAAAATACTGGCATCCTCAATATGTTTTGGCTGGCAAATAAAGCAGGAGAATAGATCCTTGCTGTCAAATGTGCCAAACCTCTCAAAATGCATGCTGAAAGACAGAAATCAGTTAAATTCTCTTCTCACTCGGAAAACAGTTAGTATTAATTACAGTAATTACTGTTATTAAATAAAAGACTATGTGTTCTCCTACTGTTTAAACTACCTTGCTAACTGCAATTGCTTCAGAAGGTAAGTTCTGCCTCCAGATCAAGTGGAGCATATAGGTCCTTCAGAGCAGGCAGAACTGTCCATATGGGTAACACTTGACCATGCATCTCCTCTGGTCCCCATAGAATACTCCTGCAGCTCTGAGTCCGGTCTCTCAAGAAATACCATAAGGTTATCTTGCTGATGGAAGAATCAATATTTGAAATCCCCCCTTCAAATCCAAGTAAATGTAGCAAAAAATTGATGAGGATTTGAGCAACTGAACCTTTACAGGAATAAAGACAAATTATGTTTTAACAAACTGGTATGACTTATCAAAGTCCTTTTGTACTTACAAACTTTCAGTGTAATTAAATGTAGCTATTTCATAACCTAATTATGAAACAAGAATAGCAGTGTACTGCTAATAGCTTCTTTACTCTGGACTTAATACGGTAGCTTCAAACATGACACCCCATCCCTGGCAGTGTTCAAGGCCCAGTTGGACACAGGGGCTTGGAGCAAGCTGCTCTAGTGGAAAGGGTCCCTGCCCCTGCAGGGGGTTGGAACTGGATGAGCTTTAAGGTCCCTTCAACCCAAACCAGCCTGGGATGCTGTGATAATATGTTTTACTGAACAAGAGAAAACCGACCATCAGGCTAAAATCTTTGTTTCCTTCATTGTTCTCACAGTTCAGATACTTCTGGTCTTGATCCAAAGCCTTGCAACAAAATTCAACCTGAACCTTGGGAAAAAACCCATATATAATTCTGCTTCCAAACTCTGCAGATGCACCTAACTATGCTGACAGTTGAGCCAAAAATCTCTCTGTGCGAAGATCTGTGAATGCTGGAAAGTATTACCTCTAATCCTCAGATGCTTGGCCCATCTCTAGTACTAAAAATAGGAGGTCTGGGTGGCTTGACATAAAGTGTCAGACTGTGTAAGCTGCATGATGTTGTTTGGGATTATTCATTTCCCAGTCCTCTCACTTCTCCAAGCCTGGATTTATGAAATCTTGTCTAAAGTCATACTCATTCCACTTTTTTTTTTATGTCAAATGGCTTTTGCCCTTCACCTTCCACAGTCACCTCGAGCCTGGTACGTTCCAGTAATCCTCAGGATGTCCTTTGCGTGTTGGTGCAGTTCCCTTCCGGAATTCACTCCTCCCAACCCCTCAGTTTCCCATAACTACTGAAAAGCTTCAGTCAGTGCGGGACAAAAAGCTCTCATTTTGCAGAAATTATTAGTCCTGGGTTTATTTGCTTAAGCAGGGCAGGAAGCAAAGAGCTGCCCTGAGCACTGCTCTCTGTCTGCCCCTTTCTCTCTGTCCGAGAGAGCTAGTTTCCAGTCAGAAGCATGTCTTTGCGAGGACACTCTGCCTGAAGAGGGAAAAAAGAGAAAGAAAGTAGGATCTGAATGGTCAAAGCCCTAATTACATGAAGCCAGGAGTCCAGTGTCCCCATCCCAACTCCTGCTGATGAGCATCCTGCTGGGACAGAGACACTCTTTAGGGGATAGGATGGGACAGGGCGCACATAGTTCTTGGCACTTGCACTTACTTGGATGAAACATGAAGATCCCAGTGTTAGGAGGGAGATGATTTTAGTGGAGAAAATATAAGATGCGAGGCCACAACCTGGGTGGCTGCAGAGGAAAGACAAACCTATACCTTACCCTCAACAGGTATCATATGCTGAATTGTATGTGAATTGTATGCTGCGAATCGTGTGCTGACCCTGCATACAGTGTAAACGCTGTGGGAACACAAAGGCACCCTCTGGGCTTGGGGGTATAAAATGGGTGCAGGGAGCAAGGAAGAGAGGGGAACCAGTTTAATCAACCTGGCAAAACTGAAAGTGTCTCCTTCCGAGCAGCCCAGTTAGGAACCAGATCCTTTGTCCCTGCTGGGAAGGTGACTGCGGATCTCATCCTCCTGTTACTCATGCTGCTCTGAATTAGGTCTGCTAACATTGGGATGAGTGAGGTGCATGTAACAAATCCTATGGGAAGTTCATGGTTTTTTTCTCTTTTCTTGTTTAAAACAAGTGAAATAAGCTGTCAGCATTCAATAAATAATAATAATAATGGATACCACTATTTAAAGCATTTTTGGTCAAGTCATTGCATTATCCTTGTTCTCTACTTTAGGCATCTCATTTTGCATGCAAAAGTCACTTGAGCTGGATGAGGGTCACCCACTGAAGACAGCTTCAAGGTTTTTGAGAACATAAGGAATCTGTTGGGAGATTTTTACCACCTGAAGTATCACAAGATGCTTATTAAATGCATAGAAAGAAGCCTAAATGAAAACTGCCCCAGGTTCTGTGAGTGTAGAGCATCTCACACAGCAGGAACTGCTCTGTTGAGACCCCATGCTCCATAGCAGTGAATAAATAGGAAGATTAAAGTCTCATGGTTTGCCATCAGAGCCCAGGAAATTCAACTTCAAATTCAAGAGTGGCCTTGGAATGATAAAAGTCTTTTTTTTTTCCCCTGTTATAATCACTGGAGAAATGCTTAAGGTTTAACTGTAGAGGAAAACTGTTTATACAGATGCCCGTGCATCTGCAGAGCTCCTTCCTCTGAAAAGAAAGATAATGGCTTAGAGCAGAAGAATGAACAACTCAATACAAGGCAATTTCCATAGCTTTTTTTAGCAGTATTGCCAACTGGCTTTGAAGATTTAGCCCCTATCCCTACCCATTTCTTTGCAAATAACTTCTGAGAGGGCCAGAGACAAATTTCATTTCATTACACTAATTGCAGCTATAGTCAGCCCGAGCAATTCTCAGATGTTTATCTGTCAGCACCATCCATTTAGTCCCTGATACTGTGGCCGGCTGGAAAACTACTGCAGCTAAACACCACACTATATGCAGATCATTTGGATCTCTTCAGATACCTTGCTGCAATGCAGAGGCAGCTTCTGTGCACTTTTCTGTGTGCACAAGAGAACACTTGCCATGGAGTCCCAGGCAGAAACTGTTCCCAGGGACAGTTTCTCATGTTGGCTTATAGAGGGAAAGGGATTCTTTTTCTTCTTTATTGTGTTGAGGATTTATCTATACCTGGGTGGAAGCCTGACTTGCGAGGCACAACCAGGAGACTGCCAAAACAGAGGTGATCAATGCTATAAACTATATAACGTGATAGAATAGGCCTGAGCCCACACCTCTACATTAGTGGCAGCTTTGCCTCTGACTTCTGAGAAAAATTAGGCCAATTTCCTCACTATTTATAAGCTCAGGAGAGCATCGAGAATGAAGTCCTGCACAGTAAGAGGCAAAGTCTGCAATAAAACCAATGCTGCATCCATGGCAACTCCCAACTCAGCTCGTAATTTTTCAACATAAAAAGAAAGACATATTTCAGGGCCACCAAAACAGAAACCATTTACTAAAGTGACCTAAGTGAAGGCATTTGCTGTGTTTCTCATGGCCTTGGTCCTCTGTTCGAACCTCAGCTGCTGGCTGGGATGCTCAGGGAGTGAGGATAGCCCCTGGCAAGCCTTTTGTCATCTCTGGGTGGTGGGTGAAGTGACCTATTGCCTGTGGTTTTGTCACAGAAGGGTTTGGTACCTGGTCCATGCAGGGTAGAGGTCAGAAAGGACTCACTGGGATGTCCCTGCACTGCTCTGCCTTCAGAAGGAAAAGCCACTGCCTGTCACAATGTCAGAGCCACAGCTCACTCAGGAAGGTGCTGATCACTCATTTTGGATAGGTTTTTTCTCCCCTTCTCTCCCCTAGGGATAGATATCCCACTGCTGGGGTGCAGTCACACTGAGCACTCCTCAAACACACAGGGATTGGGGTCTGAATGTTATAGATAAGAAACTGTGGCTGAAACTAAATGATTTGCCCATGGCACTGGGCAGAGCTAAGAAAGACATTTGGTGTATCCCAAGTGTGAAGCCAAAGCCCTAACCCATAGACCAGCTTTCTTCCAAATAACCACTTCTAATAGCTGCATTCAGCACAGCATTTCCCATACCAGGGAGATGAAATGCTCCTGGCTGTTATGCTGGACATCAGCTTCTTTTGTATTGCTCCCTACTGTGTGCAAAATGGTCCACAGATATTAGGCAGTCATGTCAATGGTTTCTCAGCAGAGCTTTCCCTACTCTGCTGGTGAAAGGCTGTGAAACTGCTCTCATCCCTGAAACCAGAAAGCTGTCCCCATAGTTTTCCTGCTATTTCGTCTTTCTTTCCAACCTGGGGGGGTTTATTTGCCTCCCAAATCTCCACTGTAGGATTGTATCACCAGTGAAAGTCAAATGAAAACACCAGGTCTGTGCCATATGTTGAGGTAGTTGTTATTTTATGGAACCTTGCTGCATCTGTATAAGTCAACTGAGGTTAAACCTCCCTTTATCAAGAAAACTATGTTAAGGACACTGGCACATCTGTTTCTCCCCACACTGTTGATTTTTGCTGGGCTGTGCTGGTTAACACCAGAACTGAAATACCACAACAGCAATTCCTTTAAAGCAAACCCAGTGATCTAAATTCCATCCCATATTTTGCACACCTCACTGTGATAAAGGCTATAATGGGCTATGCAAAGCTCTTTCTTTCCCTTTAGGCAGGGATTATACACAGAAAGAGAACTGAAGATATTCAGTTTCTGCTGGAGACATGGTTAAGCAGGACGAGTCGAGTCGAGTCGAGTCTGTCTCCTTGCAACTGAGCTGCTTTGCATAGAAACACAGTAATCCGTGGGTAGCCCTGCTCTGGTACATCCCTGTGGGCATCAGTTCTGATGTTTCTGCGTAAACAGCCGTGAGCAATGCCCACTAGACCAGCATCAGAAAGATGTCTTGCTGCTGTGATGCCTTCTGGCTTGGACACAAACCCAGATGGAAGCTCTGCATGGGTCAAGGGAGTAGGAAGTGTTAACCAAACCCACTGCTCTGGCGAGGTCTTTGTAGAAAGGACAAGTTCAGGGAAGAGATTAAATGGAAGCACGCGTTGCATGGTGCTGGTCATGTTTTCTTTGCTACAGCCACCACAGAGATCCAGATATCTGGGCATTCATTAAGTTTTGATTCGAGAAGTTTTCCACAGTGAGAAAACCAGCACTGAAGTCAGACTGCCTGGAGGCAAGAGTGGCAGAAGCAGTATCTTCCTCTCATTAAAGTTAATATATATGCTAAGACAGCGATCTGCCCACTAGGGATGCACACCTGAAGACCAACACAACTAATGAGGTCCTAGGAAAAATATTGCTCTTCAGAGTGCTTTTCTTGTTATTTAGCATGAAAAGGGTCATATTCAAGGAGTTTCAAGTGAAGAACCATCTAGTAAAAAACAACCAAACCACAGTGCAAACCAAGGCTGCTCAAAGCCATTTTTATTGGCAGATAACAGCTTTACTTTATCACCACAATTACACATACAGGTTGGAAAATGGAAGAGTGAACTGACATGAAAATGGTCCTTGGTGAGAGGAAAGAGGCAATAAAGTGACACAGAACATCCTTAGGACCAATTCGATTCCCTATAAATCATCATTTAGGAGAATGGATATACATTAATGTGAATAATTTTTCTGACAAGGTAAAGCATGGAGTTGCCAGACCAGCCGAAATGATGTTCAGTATCACACAGCTAGATTAAGAGAGAAGGCAAATAAACAGCGCCTGCACATAAATTCAGTGTAAGGGAATCTAAGGTAATGAGGCTAGGCAGAATTAGGAAAGGAGATGGAAGAGAAGGGGAAAAGAAATTTGCTCTCTCTGGCCATATGCTTAGGGCACTGAGCAGGGAGACAAGCAGATGGTGTGGCTCAGACTGTAAAGTATAGTTCTCTGAGTTTTAACCAATTGCATTAATGCACACTGAGTGTATAATATATATTTTAGAAGGCATTAGGCGATTTTCCCCTGAAAATGACAAAAATTATTTAACCTTAGTATTTCTGAACCTGAGCGTTTCTTGCTCGCTTGAGGTTGGCCATCTGTGGAGGTTAAGTTATGAATCTCATCCCAGAGCCAGGTCTTCGCTTAACAAATTATCAAGGCTTCTTTAAGAAGATTAAGCTGTTACTCTTTCTGATCTCTGGAAGGAGAAAAAATGAAGCCCCCAAAACACTCAGAGAGGGAAAATGCCTCTTATGGTACTTCCTTAGAAAGCCCTTTGATATGGAAATCATTGGTGCTGACTCCTGTAGCCTCAAGACTCTTTCCAGTAATTCAGATAATGCATGCAACTGCCTGGACCTGTAGCCCACTGAAACCGAGGACCAACATGACTCTTGTTCCTCCTTGGACTCCTCCTTTCCATCTTCTCTCTGGCCATAGCTGAATATCTGTGCCTGCAAGCACAAGGTCTGCATTTGTACAAGACCTGGTAAATCAGTGCTGCTCTTTCTCCCAGGAAGCACTGGCATGCAGGTACCATTGCAGACAATGTACACAAGTATCTAAACTGGAAGCCATCAGTGTATCTGCTTACACACGCCAGAATAAATAGAAATGCTGTGTTACCACCGGATTACCTGTCAGCAGGCTCATTTGCTGACTAATGTGCTGTCCTGAGGGCCACCTCGATTTGTTTGTCATCACTGATGCTCCAAGACCTAGCAAAAGCAACTGCAGCAAAGCCACCGTTGCTGACACACGCACCCCTGGCAGAGTTTGTGCACCAGCAGCACACAGCCTGGCTTCTGCAGCACCTCCCAGTGGCAATGCAACTGCTGCAGGCCATGCCCTGGCCTTTTTCTCCCTTTTCCTTGGCTCTGAGGATTCATCTTCCCTGCCAGGGGGGGTTTGTACACTTCTGTTGGGCACTCCATCCCCTGTGACTGTGGTCCTTACATAAAGCCGTAGTCAGACCCTATTCTCCCCTCCCAAACCACTTTGGTTTTGACTCTCACCTCCCTCCTTTTTTCCTGTTGTTCCCTCAATGACCTCCTCCCTCCCACCCCATATATTTTTATTCTGGGACCTGATTTTTTGGGGGCAGGAGTGGAGGGAAATGTGTTTTTTGTTAGGACTGGGCTGATAAATATGTCTAATATGCAGAATGCAGTAGAATGATATCCATAAGACATCCAGGGAAAAGTAAGAATAGGACAAAGATATATGGCACTTCCCCAGAGCACTGTCCTCACCTTCAGCTATTTTCAGCTCAGAGGATTTCCCAAGCCTGATGCAGTTCACCTATTTAGTAATCTTCAAGGGATTTGCCTTCCAATGACTTGCTCAGGCCCCATCCCACACACCCCCCTTTCCCTCACCTTCCTCAGAATACTTTGTCCTGGTTCAGAGAGAAATAGTTGCAGAAATGCGGCAGGATTTGCCAGGCAATTCAGTCTGAGCCCAAATGACCACATGGTCCCTCAAGATACTGATGTCTGGTTTCAGCATCCACCTTTTGCTACCATGCTTTGCTTTCAGCACACTCTTGCTCCCTCATAAACATTTTACATGTGTTTGCTTTCCCAACTATTGGTGTTTCAGGTCTTTTTTCACATTAGGTACTCACTATGAAAGGCAATTGTGCATATAACAAGACAGCCTTACAAGGTACTGTCTCATTAAAGAGTGGTTTTCATGCTCTTCCTAATCTGTGAAAAAGAGCAAAAATATCTGGAGTAGGAGATAATGTGAGAAAGAAGTTAAAACCATTTTCTGGGTTATTTTGATCTTCAACAGCTCTAATTCATCGTTGCATGACTTAGCAATGATGGCCAGGCAGGACTCTTCCCCACTGTTCTTGTGCAGCAATGGCTGGTGAGTATGGAATATTCAGGGAGAGCAATGCTGTCAGCAAGATTTGGCAATACAGATACCAGCTGATGCTTGCTTCCTGGAGCACTGAGGTACCTTTTCTGAGCATAGAAGTAGGCACGGACTCTGTGTAGAGACCATCCCAGTCTCCTTTTGGAGGCTAGGCTCGGAAATTCATAACTAGAACAAGCAATCTGTGCAACGCTTGTGTGTCATTGTGAGGTAGCACGATCTCCATCGTGATCACTCCACTTCCAAAGCTGATTCAAGGATGGAGGGTGCTCAGTGCCCTTCTGGAGGGTAGAAAATGAGGACACGATGGCTCTTAGGACAGCCAAGCCCAGAAGGCAGGCTGCACTGAAGTCTTCTTAAGCATCCACAAAGATATGTCCTGTGGGACCAGTAAGAGCTTGATCAAAGTGTCCTTTATGCTGCAGTGGATGGGGAAGGCCTGACTGCTCAGTGAAGCACATGGAAGACGTATTGAAGACATATTGATGAGCTCTGCCTCTACAGCACATTTGAAACCTGCGTCCTTGTCACACATGGTCTGTGAAAGGCAGGTGCCTGCAAGGTACCCCAGGGCTTGGTGCAGCCTGCTGATAGCCCCTACCTGGTGAACAAAGGGGGAAACCCCATCTTCTTCATGGGGGGATTGCTGTGGCTGTGCAGTAGTATTGCTCTGTGTGTGTGAGAGAGGCCATTTGCAGGACTTCTGTCATCAGGCAGCAAGGTGCTGGGCTGACATTTTCATCCACTGAGCTGACTGGTCCTGAGTCAGCCAAGAGGCATTTTTTAGGACAAACTTCAGCTCCCATCAGTTACCACTGCTCTGCTGATAATGAGGTCACTGCAATTTTCATTAACGGAAGATCCTATTTAGATCTAATTACAGATTTCCCACACTCATGCCTGTGCTGATAGGGGCAAGGCATTCAGGGATTTGGGAGTAGATCAGAATGTGGATGCTAAAGCAACTTTTGCATCTCAGACCCACCTCCAACAGTACACAGCCAAATGCATTTAAGCATACTCCCTCTTGTTGAGATACATGGCTTTAGTTTGTGCACCTGAAGAGCAGTTCTCACAGGAAGGACGGACATTATCACATGCTTTTAGCATCCATGATTGCTTTATTTTAAAGGGTGGGGTCTTTCCAGAAGCAATATCGTATCCCTACAGAAATCCATGTGGAATCTTGGCATCAATGTGGCCATAAGTAAGATCTGTTGTACTGGTGGAAGATTCCTTTCAGTATCCAATCTAGCCAAGTGGGATCAGGTACATGTTTCGAAAACAAGGCCAGTGCTATGCACAAGCGGCCAGTGTTCAGTAAGAACCTGTCCAGCAGCCACAAAAAGATCCTGCAACAAGAGAGACAGAACAATGCACAGAGAAAAACAGGCGCAGTAGAACTGCTCTAGGAATATTAAAAACCAATAGGGCATCTCATCTTGTATGTGATTGCACTGGTCAAAGCAGAATCCTCCCTTCTTTGCTGGCAATATTACCACTGAGTCTGTCCTCTGCAAGCTTTTGACACTTAACAATGGCTCTTGCCCCCAGAGGTTTTGTGGTGTGAACCCACCAGGGTGGCACAAAGCAGAGAAGAATAAGTTTATTGTCATTTTAGAGGTGGGCAACTGAAGCCTGGAGGGAAGAAATTTGCCTGAGGTGATGTAGGGAGTGTGTAGGGTCCATTGTGAGCCCAGCCGTGCACCCAGGTCAATACCAGTTCTCCATTGTTTTGTTCAGACGAGCCCTGCAGTGCTTGTACCTGCTTCTGGTGGAAGATTACTCCCATAGATGTATGCACTGTGTCAGCAGGAACAGCTTCCTGACTTTGAAATGCACAGATTTAAATGGAAATGAAGCCCCACAAATGAAACAAGCCATAAGCACCTGCTAATTGTTCTTGGCTGTGAAATAGCCAAAATGCTTCTCTGTCCTCAGGAGAGGAAATAACAATTGATCTGTTTTCTGAACGACAGTCTGTGAGATCCATCTCAAGGCCTCCTACCATTCAGAAGCAAACAGTAGGCTGTTTTCTTTTTATGAAAGCACTAAAAGACCATGACAGGAAGGCAAATATATCTTGGGAGAAACTCCTGCTGGTGCTGGAGTGGTGGGAGAGGACAAAGCAAATGAGCAATAGTTGCTTACTGACACCAACAGCCTTCATGAAATAATCTATGAACAGCTTCAGTAGCACTTGCACCCTGACCACAAAGCAGCAAACTGAAGCATTCATCCATAGTCTCATGGAATGGTTTTGGTTGGAAGCGAGCTTAAGGTTATCCGCTTTCAACCTCCTGCCATGGACAGGGACACCTTCCACCAGAGCAGGTTGCTCCAAGCCCCATCCAAGTATACTGATGTGTTACACTTTGCTATTACTTCCTGAAATCCTTCCATTCTTCTGAGAAGGCCAACAGATGAAACAAGGACAGCCAAATACAAGCATCAAGTGTTTGCTCATAAATACCTCCTTTTCTTCAAACTACCTTCAACTGAGGCTAAGAAAATAGAGGAAGGGCATCACTTTCCCTGGCACTCAGTGAATCCACACTCCTTTGGTCCTGGCAAGTGAAAGCCCACCAGCAACCCCTCAGCATCCATCTGGTGAGAATGGCAGAGAGGTGGTTTAATGGAGGGCTGATAACAGAGCACCCATGAGGAGAGAACCATGTGCTCAGACCTTAGTCCTTCCTCCCTTTCCCATGAGGATGGAAGAAGGAGACATTTTCCAGCATGCACATAAATGCTGCATTGTCAGAGGTGGCAGGGGAGTGATTCCTAATGGAATGTAACCCAAGAGCCAGAACAGACTTTGCACCCTAATTTCTTCAATCTGCTGCTCCACTAAGTTAGCACACACACACTTGCATCTCATTCCTCTTCCCTGCTTGCACTGTTTCTCTCATGATGTTCCAACATTAGTCAGAATAATCTTGACTCCATGGTGCTCCAGATGTAGCACACCCAATGTGCATGCTATGCGAATATTTTACCTACCCAAAATAGAGCCTGATTTTTCTTAGGTAACGACCAGTTGACTTCTGGATCTAAAAAGGGAAAGAAGATATATGAATCACTTTGAAATGATTCCTCACTTCTAGGACAACAAACACTGAAGAATAAAAAAGAGCTCACAAAGTGCCCAAACTGAGCAAGAAGTGGTGAGCCTGAGGCACAGAAGCTGAGTGACACAAGGAACCGCTGGGGCTGAAAACCTCAGAGATGGGTCACATCTGATTAAACAAGGACATTTCCAGCTTGGAACAAAGGGAGCTGGAGGAGGTTCTGCAAGAGCAGGGGTAAGAGGAGCAGGGCAGTTCTCTTTTACCAGTTTCACCATGGTTACCTTCGGAGTGAGAGAGCATGGGCAGTTTTCGACCTTCTTTCCCTGTGGGCTGTGGAGCAAAAAGAAACGTCACCAGAGACCGGAGATGACTCTGCTCATTGCAAGATCGTGATCTTCTATGATCATGAATGAAGACAATAAAGCTACAGGATGAGGAGTAGCTGCAAACTAACAGATATCTGGGTTGTAGCGAAGAGTTTCTTGCTGCTTTTCATTACAAGGGTGATTGCATTAAAAGGTATTGCACAGCAGAACTGTAAAGGGTGAAGTCTAGATTGATGGCAAAGCCAAGCAGCTCCTTTGAGGACTTTGTAAGAAATATTTCATTTCTCCCCCCCCCAATCCTCCCCATCTTAAATTTCTCATTTCTAGTTTGAGCATGTTTTAGTTTCTTCCTTCTAAAGGTACATGTTGCTGTATTTCATTTTGGACCTCAATTTCCTTTTGCTTTGACTAGGTATGAGCAACAACCTTGAGCATGGTGTCAGGGGACAGCCAGCTTCCAAAAAGCATACCAACAGCACAGAGCTATTGATATTTTATTGCAGGAAAACATTTGTATTGCTGGGTTTCTCCCATCAAGCATGCTACCATGCCAGCAAGGTAGGAAAAAGGGTGTGGTATTGTTTCCTATTGTCTCCTCCAACTTTGATTGATGGAGACAGTACAGTAATTAAGTAGAGGATCTGTTGTGCCCCTCAAGCATGGGGATAGCCCTATTACTGCAAACAGCAGATTTTCTCCAAAATCCTTATTATTTTAAACTGGATGTTGTATTTCCGGCTCAGTTGTTAGAGTACATGCAGTGCATACATAATGTCATTACATGGCTCTTCCCTCCAGGACCCAGAGAGCACAAAACTGAATCTCAAATGAATCTCAAATCACTTCACAGAACTGAAAGAGGAGTTTTTAAACAGGGCTCATACTCACTGCCAGCATTTCATATTTTGTGCTTAATTTGGGAGTGGTTGTTAGAAGGAATATTTAACCCCTTGTGTTTACTGAAGGTAGAGGGGTTCTGCATTGCAGAGCAGTTGGGAAAAGGCAGAAGGCGCGTGAGAAGCCTGATGCTTAGACGCACATGGGCTTGGCTCTGTACTTAAATGCAGTGTTTTGAAATACAGAGATTCTGTGTAACAGCCTTATTTAAAGGAAACTGCAGCCCAGTAGTGAGGTGAGGTGAGGGCATCTTTTTAATGGTGCTTGAATTCAGGCCAAGAAAAGAGAGAACTTGCTCAGAAAATAACCGTGTAGCTACAGGCTTTGCTGCTGCTGCTGCTGTTGTTCAAGCTGCTGCTTTTGCTTGTTATTCTGTAAAGTAATAATAGGAACCTGGTGCAGGTTATTGAGAAAGAGAACTGAAATTAACATCCAGGATATGCCCACAACTTTGGTCTTCAGAGGACAAGATATGCTAGTGCTGGCATCTGCTAAGGGAGAGATGAGACTTTCCAAATCTAAGCTTCGTTTGCATGTCTATGCTTGGGTGATTATGTGACAGAAAAAGAAGCTGTTTGACATGAATATGAGGTGCTTGCTTGATGCTGCATAAACCATATTAACTTACATCCATAACACACGTTTCAGGTACAGCTGATGTAGAAACATTATGCATACTACAAAAGCAGAAAGCCAGAAAAGAGAGCATCGCTAATACTTACAGCCCAATTAGTTCAGTGTGCTTGAGCTGTTCTTCTAAGTGGCTTATTTTTATCTGCATGTCCTTAAAAGGTCAAAAAGAAAAGCAAGCAATCTTAATGTTGGTCCCTTGGTCTGGTGTGCAATACAAGTCATGTCAGAGCTTATTAGCATGAGATCAGCACCGTATTCTGCTCTCCCAAATTGGCTGTGATGGAAATCTATAGGAATCTTCCCTCATGGTATTGGTTTTATATTGCAGTAACTCTCTGGATGATTTATGTTCCCAATGATGCAAGGTCATTCGTTATAAAGCTGTACTTACTGGTTTGCAGACTACTGTCTGCAAAGCTTCTAACCCAAACCTTTGTGGTGTTGCATTGTTTCTGTGTTCCTGACACTACTGGCAGACCTGCTTCCCACACCTCTACCCATATTATATTCTACTCTATCGCTTTGCTGTTTGACACCCTTGTAATCACCTTTTTAAAGCTTATTATAGAATGGTGCTGGTCTAAATGAAGAAAGAGCACGTACTGTGATATGCAAAAGGATGTCATACCTCTAGGATTTTGTTTTGTTGTATGATTAATCCTTTTTCTTCTGATATCTCTTTTTTTTCCTAAAAAATCAACAAAATAACATTTAACTTGTTAGGGGAAAACTATTATTGCGTATTGCTTAAACTTTCAGGGTAAAGAGACTATTAAAAAGCTACAAAGCAGCACCTTCTATCCATCAAACAGTGGTCGGAAGTGAGGATTATGTGATCACACTGTGTGTTTGACAGCCTTTCCAGTCCCAGAAATTGTGGCTGTGCAGTCACAGCCTTGGACAAGATGACGTACATCAGCCAAGTGTCCCGCTCTTCTGCCACTGCAAATGCAGGGTCAGGGGGCTCAGTAGTTTGTGGGATGCAGAACACCCTGGGCAGGAAAACATCCTCAGCGTGGAAAAGGCCTGGGGGTGGGAGAACAGGAGCTGAGGTGAGCCCCCAGTGTGCCCTGTGAAGGAGACCAGCAGCATCTCACCCCAATGGGCAGGAGTATGGACTGTAGGTGGAGGGAAGGGATTGTCCCCCACAGTTCAGCACTCCACAGACCACTTGTGAACACCACATTCCCTCAGCGAACTGCATCCCGGCTGGATGCAGCCCTGAGCAACCTGCCCTAAGCTTTGGGTGGGAGCTGGGACCAGAGGAGCCCCACCATTGTCCCTTCTCACCTGAATTATTCTGTGATCCCATGACTCCACTGACTCACAAATCAAGTTGGTTTGACTTGTGGAGACCTCTCCTAAATAAAAGCGTTGGGTTTCTGTACTTTAGCATGAAATCACAGACCACCATTCTAATGCACCACTTCGGGACTTTGCTGGAGACTTTGTTATGACAAGTGCTTGCATTTGATTGTTTTGCTGGGAATAAAATAATCTCATTTGTTTATACTGAACAAAAAGAAACTATAAGTCATTCAAGGGGAGGAGGCAGGAAAAGAAATGTTTAAGTCAAAATTGCCCGGTTTGTTTAGCACTGTGCTTTTTCATAGTCTTATGATGGATGATGGAATATGGAAGATTTTGTTTCCAAAAGGCTAGTTTAAACCCCAGCTCTGTGTTGAGAAACCCGTGGCACCTTCCACTGGAGGGACATTAAATCAAGGCATCAGCTACCACACATGCTTCTATTTGCTCCTGTGGTAAAACAGAAGAAAGCCTGTTGCTACGGGGTCGTTATTATGCCCATCAAAGTGGAGATCAGGAAATGTACAGCTGAAAATTGGTCAGTAACCACCTGATACTTGTGAAAGAAAGGTGAACCAAGTACCTCTCTTCATGCATAACTGTGTGCTCTGGGAGCTAATGACTTGTGATCCACTTTGGGCAGCATCAGACTCAGTAACCCACAAACTTCAAGTCACTCTGACCTGTCTGAAAGCCTGCTGTCAGGCACCCTTCCACTCAGACACAGTAATGACAGGGGGAGTTTTGACATGCAATGACAGCCAGAAAAATCTTTGGTGAGCCTGTGTCTGGGCAGAACTGCACATCACGCAGCAGCCCTGACATGGTCTTCATTGCTGCAGGGCAAGTCCAAACTCACAATCGATTTTTAATAATCTTGTTGTCGACTCTCACACTCTCCCTTCACATTTCATGCCTATTTCTTTCTTCACAAGAGCATTTCAGTACCTTTATAAGGTCCTTTTCCTTTTCTTCCAGCCATGTCTTCAGCTCCTGCAAAGGTGTCTGTCACAAGAAAAGGGTTTGCAACTGGTGAGAGTGGGCAGGATATGGCACAGGGAGAATCATAGAATGATGGAATGGTTTGGGTTGGGAAGGAATTTAAAGCTCATATAACTCAAACGCCCTGCCATGGGCAGGGACACCTTCCACTAGAGCAGGTTGCTCCAAATCCCATCAAACCTGGCCTTAAACAGGAGGTTAACAACATGGGAGACCAAACACAAGTCACATTCCATAAGCTTTGCATGTCTCAATACCTATCAATAGGTTAACTATGCCATTAGATTTCATTCCTATCAGAAAATAAGGAATCAAATCCTTACTGCAGCAGTTAATTGCAGTTGTTTTACAGGCAAGAAGATGAAGTGTCTGTGTGTGTTCAGTCTACAACCCATTCTTACTGCAGTTATACATAGAAATTGGTGTAAGAGCCAGCTGAACAGGAAACAGAAAATCCTCTTGCTTTTTTTTACCAATAGCAGTAACTCAGCTCTTAAGTGTTCTTGTGCTTGTGGTTAAACTGCAAAGACTTTGGATGAGGAACTGGATTGATCCTTATACGCATAAAATACCAGGTGAGTACCAAATGCTGCCCCTGCTTAAGGACCCTGCACACCACAGGTTAATGCTGGCTTTATTGCCAAGCAGTGTGTCTTTCACTTGCATTCTTTCCCAGAGAAGATGCTTTTGCTCCAGTTAACCAGCCCTTGGGAAATAGAGTCTGTGGACATTTCTGTAAATCAAGTCAAAACATGTAAAGTGGCTGTACTACAGGTTCTGTCAAACCATTAATAGCAGGATACGTTACTATTCAACCACTCGCCTTCAAATGACCGATGTCCTCTAAGTGCGAAACCTGCCGGCGCCGAATGAGTTTATATTCATGGAATGTAGAAATCTGGAAATTAAAGCCAAATATATGTCATAAAAAAAATGAAAATGAAAGGCATGTTATTAGAGCAGCAATGCAGTGGAGAGTGGGTTTTTTTTTGTCTCCATTCTCTTTATACAAGGGCTCTTGATGCTTCAGACCTGAGTGCTTCTATTCAAGACAACAGAAAGTTCCCCTGAGAGGCCTAGTTGTACAAGAGCCTTGCACAGAAATGAAAAGGTTTCTAAAGATGTGTCTTTGCAGGAACAGCAGGACCAAGGACATGATTTCATTTTCAAAACATGCCCGAAACATTTAGATAACAATAAGTGTCACTTAAGAGCACTGGAAAAACAAAGGCTGATTTCAAGGTAAGTCCTCAAGTACCTTAAAATGTATTTTGGCCACATTTTCTGGTTGTATTTAACTGTCAGGAAGTTCACAGGATTTGGAAAGTACATAAATAGAACCTGTTTTCTCCCTCATTTGCAATTAGCTAAAGTAGAGCATCACCTGACCTCATAAATTTTCTTTTACCATGATGCTGTTGGTAACTATTTCAGTGTGTGATTGTAGGTGTGCTCCCTCCCCATGTCTGCCCAAAAGCACCTCAGACAGAGGGGGAAAGCTGTTTTGAATCACCCAGAAAAATTCTGCCATCTCCATAGAATACAAGAGATGTGCTCATGGTCTCACCATGAATTAGCGGCAGGCACTATGAGGTGGTTGTGGGTTCTTGACCTGTTAGCAGCCTCTATCCTACCTCCTTTGTCTGCCACTCTGGTTCTTTCTTGACAGTTGCAGAAGTGAAGCTTGCAGCATCCTGTTGCATCTCAGCCGCCGGAGGCACAGGCGTTGTCTGAAAGCTACAGAATTAGAAAGTCAGTGAAGGATCACAGCCTGGGCCACGCTCCTGGCTACATAAGAATAAGCAAGGCAGGAGCAAGAGCACGTTGTCTGGCTTGGCCAAGAAGTACGTGCACCAAAACCTAGAGGGAATAACCTTATCTCGTGTTTATTTTAGCCTAACGAGGAACAGGAAGTTGACAAGATCTCGGAAAGAAATTGCATGTTCCTGGTCAGTTTTGAGTGGGATGGGAAGTGCCTGTGCTTCTGCTCAACCCTACGTGACAGCAGAAGATGTCCACCTCATCACCTTAGTATGCTCAGTACTTAGTATGCTCAGTTGTTGGCCTTCTGCTTGTTCTACAAGATGTAATAGCGAGGGAAGATGCTCAGGCTGCACTCACCCCCTCAAATACACGATTTTGCTGAGGGGCAGCTTTTTTTCATCAGGAAGATTGGAAACCATCGTGCTGAGATCCTTCTTCACCCTCTGTAAATAAAGTCACGTCTGAAAATGGTCTTTTCCTACAAGAACATCACACAGAAAGATCTGTTGTTTTGCATTAAACACTGGACACGTCCTGCCTCCTGCCAAGTTGGAATGAGATGCTCAGGTGGACTAATAATTTCCTGTCCCAGATTCCTCAGCTATGACAGACCTCACAGTGGGTTGGCTCTTATGGGTATGTTTGTAATGCCAGATTTCTTCAGATTTTGAGACAGGCTGGTCTCAAATACAACTTATTCCATAGCAGCAACTGCCATAAAACTGCAAAAGCCAAACACAGACCTCTTTGGTTCTTTCTTTTTTTTTTAAGCCATAAGTCTTATATTAATTTTAGTGTTGTAGCTGCTGGATTTATTCATTTTCACCTTTTGGAGGCATCTTTGCTGCCCTATATACACAGTGAAGGGATTGGGCTTTTCATCTGGCATTCATAACAAGGATGACAAATGTGAGGAACAGATTTGGGAGAACTGCCCTTCTGAATGCTATAGCTCCTGGGCAGCCTGCAGCCCCTTGAGGGTCTATGGGCAGGAGTGGTGTCTGCACAGCGCCAAAATCCCTCAGCTGACTCCAAAGGACAAGTGTATCTGTGGGGTGAAGGTAAGAAGCAGGGGCGTAGGTAGGGTGATGGAGGAAACATAGGCATCTCAGTCCAGCAACATGAAAACTCTGTCATAACCCAAGTTTTTACTGAATAAGGCTCATGAGAGCAAAGATAATGGAGGATTCACACAACACTATACTCTTAGTGTTGTGTCTTATACTCTTACTTAGGTACCATCTCTAAAACGCAGGATAACCCCAGTTAATCCAGACTTTACTCACACTTTACTCATAGGGCAGACATCCCGCACCATCTCTTCTCTCTAAACACTGCTTTATGTGCCTTGAGTCCCCTCAATTTGACCATCCAGCAGAGAAATGTCCTTAGCTCCTTACAGAATTACGTCTTCTGTATTCTCCTGTAAATACTTGTTCTGTGGAGCAGGAGAGGAGGGGCAGAGGGCCTCGAGGCATGCTTGCGTTGTCCCTGTACAGTCTTTCACCCTAATTCACCACTGTGGACAAGCGAGCATAGGCACAAGAACTCACGAATTAACCCCAGAAGCCTCTTCTACACCTTCACACCATCCTGCCAGCTGGACCTATTCACATGCCACCCCAAACTGAACCCTGCACCCAAGCCAGAAACAAACCACAGCAAAATAAGAAAGAAATGAAGAAAAACATGCTACGGAAAGCTGAAGCCAAGATCAGAGAGGCACGCTGCCTGAGGGCAGAAGATGAAGAACTGTTTTCCCAAACATGGTTACAGATGTAGCTACCTCATCCAAGCCTCAAGGCCCTTTGGGTATAGTGAGGTGGCATAAAATCATAGCAGCTCTGTCAATTCTCGTTGTGAACAGTGTATATAATTTCCTTGTGTTGGTTCTGTCAGCAAAGCAGCCAAGCTCCCTGGGCAGAGAGGCAATTAATTTTGTCACACAGGGCTGCTTCATATTCAGGACCCAGTTCAACAAAGCACTTAAGCAAAGGAATAATCACTGACTTGAATGGGAATATTAGTACTTAAAGTTAATTGTGTGCTTTTAAAATTGGGCCTTTTATCATGCCAATCAAATCATTAGTCTACTCAATTACAAGCTCCAGCTAACAAATACATGCCCTGGACTTTCTTTCCTCAAAAGGGGAAACAGATGCAGATAGGGCTTTGAAAAAGCCGTCAACATTCAGTAATAGCATAGCAAAGAGTAAAAATGTGTTGGTTTGCTTTTTGTTAACTCTTTCCAACCAAAAAATGCCAGTACTTCAGTGACAGTCATCTACTTTAATGAGCAAATGGACTATATATTAAGAGCCACAGGGAGTTTTTCTCCTCCTTTGAGGCAGTCTCAGTGGAACTACATGAGTTCTGAGGTTTTTAGCATGCATCACAATAGGCCTTACCAAAAAGCACATCTGAGAGGCAGAGGGATTAACAGTGTAGGGAACAGCAGGAAAGCCAGGATGCTATCTGCAAGGTTTTGCACACAGAGCTAAAGATGGCGATTAGAAGTGATGCATATTTGTGAAGCCAAATATATTCTCACATGGGCATAGGCTATGAGCAGGCTCATGAAACAAGCCACCTCAGACCTCTTGTTAACCAGCAAATGGTATCTTATGCTATACAGCTGGATTTAGACTAACCACAGGGACATCCTAATCTAAATGAACTGATGAGTTTATTGATTAAACCACATGCTTGTATCAGAGAGTTCAATATTGAAACTTTCAACTCAACAAAAATTGCAGGATGGACAAATGCAGTGGTTGTGGTGGTTCATACAGTAAGCTGCTGGTTTATGACATCTCTGTTTGCCATGCTGTTACTGAGGCCTGCGGTGAGCAGCCCAGCCGGGATGTCATTTTCCAGAGACAGTCTCTGAGGAACTAGAGATGCTAAAGTTAGATGCGGTGCTACATGCTAATGTAGGGATTCAATAACCTGGAGCACATTGCTGCAGCCCATGCCTGACCAGCTGGAGCTGGTGTTACTTCCAGAAGTCCCCAGATGGATTTCTCAGTTTAATTATAAACAGGAGAATGATTTTGCTGTTGTTTTGCTGAATGTTTTACTGTCGTTGTTGCTCTTTTGGGTTCATGTTATAGTTTTGTTTTGTGCCTCTTTGCATTTCAGAGTTGCGGCTTTCTACGTCAGCCTCTAGGGATGGGTTGGGGCTGTACACTGAGGTCTGCCACAGAAGGCCACTATTATGACTGCAGAACAGGAACTATAAAGCTGGCTGTTATGCTAATTAGCATTAGCAAGCATTATGCCATTAACTTTCAGTTGTGTAGGTGTGTGATGTGTTAGCAGGGAGTGTTTATTTTTAGTTCATACACCTATTTGGTGTTCAACTATGTTGAGCTATGGACTATGAAATAAGCCTGTCAAAACCAAGACATTGTGGTGTTTGTGTAAGCACATGTGTATGAAAACATGAAAAAGGATAGGGAGAACAAAAACAATAGCTGCCTTAAATTAGATATTTTGGGCTCTGCATCTACTTCTGAGAAGTTTTAGAGATGGGAATGGCATTCAGACTTCCAGGAAGAAGCTGTGTTTTGACTGTACAGGGAATGGGAGTGAAGTCTTAAGACTCTTTTCCCGTAGGCAGGGTAATACAGAGGGTCACTGACTGAAGCTGGAAAGATTCAGAATGTGAGACAAGAGGCATAGGTAATTAGGAAGGTGTTGGCTTGGCTCAATTTAAAAGAGGGAGAGCTATTTCCCTGAAGAAGCTTTACCTTAACTGCCAGCTCAGACCGAGCTTTGTCAGGCAGTGATCATCTCCCAGCAATGTACAAAAAGCAGCCAGTGCTATGGGGCTCACACGGAATGCCAGCCCCCAAGTGCATCCATAAGGATTTCAGTTTGAGCAGCTACAGCTCAAATGAAGTATGTTGAGGCTCCATGTTCAGCTGACTCAGCAGAGAATATCAGCTTGGTCTTCCCATTCATCAGATCTCCTGGAAACATCACTAAAACATAGTGACCGAGGCAAATAAGAGAGGCACAGCCTTCAGGCTGAGCATCCCACATGTGTCTGGTTAACCCTAGCAGCTTGCTGACGGCTATAGTGCAAACCCTTTCCCGCTCTCTGTCCTCCTAGGATTTAGCAAAGTGGAAACGCTGCCTCCTAAATGGAGAAGCTGGCTATAAGGAAAACCTAGACAGAGTTGGCTTTGTTCTGCTCAAATTTCTTCATTCCCTGAGTGCCTGATTTTGCATTCTCAGTAGTGTCATATTCCTGACTTCATGCCTTTATATCTAATTTCATTTTTCTGCTTGTGCTCCTCTATGTGTTATGGCTGTTTCCTTTCTTTGAGGCATCACTGGCTTTTCACAGACCATGAACTTAACGTTGTGAAAGTACTGGGGTACTGCTCACATTGCTCACAAGGCACTTCTCCTGTCCTCCAGATTACGGTGAGGGCTTGTGGTGTCCAGATGCAGAGAGCCTCACTTGAGCAAGACTATCCTGCGGTACAGATGTCTGTCCTGTTTGGGTAGCTGAATGGTCATTTATATTTCTATACAGAATTTTTTTTGCATGCAAAAGATAAAATGGGTAAAAACCCCTACATCTGATTTCACCATTGCTCTGCATTCAGCATGAGCTTTCAAAGTAAGATTTCATTGTTGATTCAACGGTATTTTTTTAAATCCCCTGTTATTTCCAAGTCTGTTTGCTCAAAGAAGGATGAATGCTCAGACAGTGGATCTCTGCATCTTGTTTTCAGTAGGCACAGCACTTAAAGTACTTCAGCTTTCTTCCATGTGTTTGGAAAGACTTGATTTTCCTCTATTTTTCATGTTTTTTAAGCTACATTTGGCAACCATGACAACAACATTCCAGCATCTCAGCATCTGAACTGCGATAGAAATAGCTACGTTTTTATGCCTTGGATTAGCTTTTCACCTCAGACAGTTCCCAAAGGCATGGCCCATTGCTTAAGGCTGGGAACCTTCCCAGCAAACCAAGACTCCTGTATTTATTCCATGAGAGGATGGACAAAAAGTGACCCCAACACAGAAAGCTTTGGAGTTCCTTGTGTTTCCAGTTTACTTTCACACACCCCTGCAGCAGAGGAGCTGCCCTGCTTGTGTCTGAGCTGCTTCGCTCTCCTCTCTTGACCAAAGACTTTGACCACAATTTCACTGATAAACTATACTGGAAAACCTGAGCATAGTGTACAGGATATAGTCCATGGCCTCAAAACCAGTTCTGTCTGCCCATAGGCAAACTTGTTCCCCAAAATAGCCACCACAATAGCAGAAGCAAGGGATGTTTTCTATTTCATTCTCTGCACAGCTTTTGACCCTTCAAAGACTGCAATCATTGAGCTAAAAAAGAGCCAAATATTTCCCATCTGAAAGAGTAAGGAAAAGACTGGGGAGGAGCAGGAAAGAGAATGGAAGACAGACCCATAGTCAGGAAGTGGAGTCTGCTGCTCTTCTGGTGATGGTGACTTTGTCTTCACGCCTGCCCTCACACCCTTTCCCTGTCCCGTTTTGCTCCATCGCTACCCCTCATCCTTAATCTCCACCTTGCTATGCTGTAAGAGTTTATTTGTACCAAGAGGAAAGAACTGGCCAGCAAATTGAGAGAAAAGCCATGACAATTGTCATGTAATTAATTAAATGCCATATTGACTGCATATTTGCTTGAACTTCTTTCTCTCTCTCTACGGTTCTGTGGGAAATGTTGCAGAGTTCTGTTGCTTTTCTCTGGAAGTGATAGGATGAATCAGGAAGTTTTCTCTTATAAAGATTATAGAGGCAGTTGAAGGCTTTCGGGTTGCTGGTGTGATTTATTGATGGGCATGGTCGAGCCATCAGGACAAATTACTCCCAAAGTCAAGCAGGTGAGCAATAGCTGTTGGCTTATTGCTGTATCTTTTACTGCCTACCTGATGGATGGTTTTCACTGGCAGGAGCAGAGACATGTCTGTGCCTGCAGGGATCCAGCCTTAGCAGGTGCTGCAGCAGACTGCCAGCCCTTGTGATGCAAACAGTAGGCAAGGCGGGGAGGTTCCGTGCCTGATGTCAGCCTTGCCTAAACCTCCAACAGTGGCCATCAACACCATTGACTGCTCACAGACCTAGGGCTGTGCAAGTAGATCAGTCTTTAAGAGCCATGGTAAATCCACATTCCCAGGGAAAGTGCAAACTTCACTCTCCTAAGAAGCAAATCTCAGTGATATTTAATGCTCTATACAAGTGCTGAGGGTGAGCAGCTCCATAAAACCTTATAGCCACTTTTAGCTTGAGGCAGCAGTGAGGTTACTGGATTTCACATGTCAATGGGAAAAGTTCATTTCTGAAAGCCCTCTGACTGTTACTGAAAGGCAAAATACAGCCTACAGGTTAAAGCATAAGACGCGACATCAGGAGAAAAGTAGTCTAATTCCGATTCAGTAGCAGACTTGCTTTGAAGAAATCATCTGAAATCTTTCATGCCTTACCTTCACAACATGTGATGCAGGACTGGTGGGCTATTACGCAGTTCAGGCCAATTCAATGCTGTTTCTTAGTTTTTCATTTGGGTACAGATGAAAATATTTCTGTACTTTTTGTTTGATAGAAGATATTACTGTGTCTTTTTTACATCGAGCTGGTAAGTTACAAGAGCATTCTCCAAGCTCAACCAGTAATTGAAGCAATAATTTCCTTATTAAACCCTGAAAAGAGCAGTGGGACATTGCCAGGGACAGCATTATATTTTCTCCAGCTATTGCCTTTTATCTTGTAGAATCTTAACGAAGGGATAGAAAAGGACATTTAATGATCTTTTGGATTTAAAAGTCTCCAACATATCCCCTTAGTTTCAAAGAAGGAATGTCCTTATTCTGACCTTTTTCATTATTCATTCTGAAACTCCTAGGAACGTATCTTTGGATTTCTGAAGAGAAGGGAGCTTGTCCTGCTACTTCTTGCATGGCCAGGTTTGCAGCAGTTCTGCTCCACCACTGATAGAGAACAATGCTTGGAAGTTAAAGGAGATGAAGGAATAGTAGCAGCCTTGCGTGTTCTTGTGCTGTTCTGCCAGATTTCTGGTAGCTGATATATAAAATGGATACAATTAAGAATAATAGTGTGTAATGAACAGGATCATGATAATCTCATAGCAAATCCCTGCCAAAACTTTCTTCTTTTCACGTGCCTTATTCTCTTCATTTGTAAAAAACTTGAGTCAATACTTGTAATTTCTAAAGAGACTGTAGTGTACAAAAAGCACCTGCAGAGCAGATCCTTGCACCTCTTTAGAAGACTACCATTTGATAATGAGACAAGCATCTCAGGAGTACCAGAAAGAATTCAGCCCTCAGGGCTGCCCTGCTTCAGGATTACTACATGTATTTTACCGTTGCATCATAAGGAAAGCTCCTTCAAGGGCTTTTAGGGCAATATATTCACCTTTCAGGTATTAACTGAGCAAATGAGAGGCTGAGGACCTTTGTACCATAGGAGAGGAATATTTGTGCGTATATATCCACCACGGCAGGGGTTTGGAACTAGATGATCTTCAA
>JARCZZ010011810.1:0-33551 GCA_030323915.1 Brotogeris chrysoptera | reverse complement strand
ACCTTTGTACCATAGGAGAGGAATATTTGTGCGTATATATCCACCACGGCAGGGGTTTGGAACTAGATGATCTTCAAGGTCCCTTCCAACCCAAACCATTCTGTCATTCTATAAGTGACTATAACGCATACTGTCACGAGTGCTTTTCAACTGTCATCCCAATTAGTCCTCTCTTTCTTGCAACTGCTTACAAGCGGATGCATTTAGCAATAACCAGGAATATTTGATGCATGTTAAAGAGTGCATAAAAACCGCTAACACCTCCATATGGTCCCATGACATTTGTCAGCTGTTTGTGGTTTATGTGCAGTGGATGATAACCAGGAAGGACACAGAGCTGTGCTGCAGTTCCTCAGCAGCTCTTCACTGCGGCACTGGGGAGTTGCACAGAGCGAGGTGAGTGTCCTGCTGTGCTGCTGGAGAGTCCACAGGTAAGTGGTACCCAGCAATGGTACCCAGCAGATGCAGTGCAGGCAGACATGCGGAGGGGTGTATTTCACCCATCACTTTAGAGATGGGGAGGGAAATAAACCCCAGTGAGAAGGCTGCAGGTCTGGATGGAGCTTAGCAGCTCCTGGTGGGAGGGAAACTTAAAGCAAAGCTGGGAGGAAACGTTGCAGGATGGAAGTTAAAAGCGCTTCAGGTTTTCGGTCTGCTGCAGCAGTTGTGAATGTCAGATTTTGTGAAACCTGTGGAAGCAAAGGAGAAGGTGATTGAAAGTGTATTTGAGGAGTCAGTGTTGCATGAAGTGTACCTGGGCTCCTTTTACAGCAGCATCCACACTTGCATAAGCCTTTCTGAAAATGAAGGTATTAAAAGAAAACATGAACCAGAGAGACAAGAGCAGCATTTTTTGTTCTGACAGCCTTGAAACGAAGAATATTTCCATGGTCCGCCTGCTCGCTTCCTCCTAGGCTTTGACACTCTCTCAACAGTAAGCTTTTCAAAACCCCCCCAGATGCTGAGGATCATGAGTCCTGATAGTCAGAGGGCTGCCAGCTCTGCCTTCACTTCTGTGCTTTTAGAGACCTCCCCTGAGGCTCTCAGGCACCCACACAGCTCAGTAAGGAGGGATGGTCAATGGTTTAGTGTCCCCTTCTTAGGGAGCTTTGGCTTAGCCACCGGTTGTCTGATCCGATAATGAATTGGACACCCCTGTTCTCCTGTTGCTCAGCACATACAGGAGGCCATTTGGAAGGCAACAAAGGGTTTATTGTATTGATGTTGCAGAGCTTTCCTTCGTTAGCCAGAGCGAGCAGCTCCTTTCCTCTTCCAGTGATGAAGGGAAAGAATAATATGAGCCGAGCAATACAGATAAGGTCAGACAAAATAGAGCGGCGTCTGGAGGTCAGGAAAAAGTGAGTGATCAGAAGGTACATCAACAAAAGTGACCTGTGTCACCACATGCAGGCTGCTCTATGTGTACATCATTTGGGTAACTCATCAGTGGTGCTCTGCCGGGACTCTGTACCTTTGCTGGGTAATCACAGAATCATTTAGATCACGCACCGGGTTTGTTGTCTTTATCATTGCAGAAGCAGCGGCAGCATTTTTCTCCCCGTTGTGAACACACAGCTCCATGTCCTCCCTGCTGAGAGGACAGAAAGTAGCAGACTTGATTTTTCACCTTCCCCTGCAAACTGCAGTTCTCATCTTTGAGACAGCATCATCAGTTGAAGCACACAAACAACTTAGAGCAGGGAAAAGCCATGCTGCAGGTTTGAAGGACACCAGCGACTCCACAATAACTGTTCATACACTTGCTGCTGTGCAGCAACATCTTACTATGTGACAGCTTAAACCACCCCAGTGTTCTTAGAACCCATGGAAAGACATCACTTCTTTGAGTACACTTACTATTTACTGCTCTTCAGGTGATGAGCCAAACACAGACTCACCTTTCTAAGAGAACTACTGCACAGATCACATAGTATTTGAAAGCAATGTTCAGAGCAGTTGAAAGAGTGAAGTCTCTTTTGCCTTGCTTTGTGGCATGATTATATGCTATAGGGTTACACTTCGTTTCAGTATCTAAAGTAACAGGCCCCTCAAGTAGATTGTCAGAAGCAACTGGAGTCTGAGAAGATTCTGCTCACCATTTTGTAAGTGGAAAAGCCAGCAGTGCCAGTACCTGGATAAACTATTTGGAGCCCTGTTACTGTTATATATAGATTCATATAATGATAACACTGTTATGACATCTAGCTGTTCCTCAGTAAGTACCCTTACCTTTTCCTTTATCCTTACCTTAAAGTGTCTTTGGGAACAGAAGTTGTTCATAATTCTCATTCTGAAACAGGAGTAGCTGCTTTAAAAACAAAGCGAGGACTGTAGAGCGCCTTGAAGAGAAGAAACAGGGTGCAGATGCTATATATGATATCAGGGTTGAGGCAGGGGACCCTCTCGTAGCAGAGACTGCTGCACATGCACAATGCAGCTGGGCTTCCCTAAGTATCATGTCCCATCCATAAGTGGAGATGCTGCTTAGCCTTAGTGTGACACAGGTATCATGAATAGAAATGCAAGTGATGCGCAGTACAATTGCTCACTACCGGCTGACCCATGCCCAGCCTGTCCCTCAGCAGTGGTCAGTGGCTCCTGACCAATCCCCTTCAGCTTCTGTACCATGGAATTCTGTGCCATGGTTTGGTATACCGCTTTGGCTGGTGTCCTGGGTTCAGCAGCAGTGGTCATTTTCCTCCTTGGTGGCTGGGGCAGCGCTGGTGACACCGGTGTCTTCTGGTTTGGGTCAGGTGTCCTGTTTCTGCTCCCTCCTGGGTTCTTGTGCATCTAGTCACTGGCAGAACATGAGAAACAAAAATGTCCTTGATTTAGAGTAAGTGCTACTTAGCAACAACTAAACCATCGGTGTGTTATCAGCATTGTTCTCAGACTAAAGCCAAAACACAGCCCTGCACCAGCTGCTGGGAGGAAAATTAACTCTCTCCCAGCCAAAACCAGCAGCAACTTTATTAGCCATTCTGTGATGCCTTCCATGATGAAGCAATTTGCTCAGTGGATGAGGAGAGCACCATAGGCATCATTTCCCTTGATTTCAACCAGGCATTTGACATGATCAATAGATATCTTTGATATTTAGTATATGATATATGTTCTTTATCAATCTAGCAGTACAGGTAGACTTTGCTTTCTGTGCTGCTCCTAGGCACACACTCTTAAACTGATGCAGGGAGGTTTGTCCCTTTGCCAACACAGGCAGCACATTTTAGCATACTAAATTTCATAATTACCTGTATGCGGATATTCAACATGGAGGTGACCATTATTAAAATGATTTTTTCCACACATCTAATGATAGAGTTTGCATTATCTCTGCAGTCAGCAACCAAATGAAATAAACAATCTGGGAATAAAACAGTATCAGCAGTTGCAGTAAGCGTTTTGAGGGTGAGCAGCGATAGATTTGATGTGTTAAATAGAATATTCTTCCTTACAATATGCTGCCTGCCTCAGCAGGCAATTAGTGAGAGGCTAGCACAGAGTTTAAACAAATTTGAGGATGAGCAGTGACTTTTCAAGGTGAAGGGAAGGGCTATTTCTTCTCAAGAAGGCACATATGCATATGGGATCGGCATGGTACTGCATCTATGATTTCATACTCTGCGGCCTAATGTCATCCTTATGGCAGGAGTAATGCATCTCCTTGTCAGTCAGCTCCCCCCCTCCATTTTTTTATCCTAGTGAGAACAAGCTCTACTAAGGAGTGAATTGCTGTGCTGGATTCCTGATGAAAGGCACATCCTGAACAACCTCCCAGCATGTGGCAGATGCGAACTGGTGAAATCCTGCAGAACAAGATAACATTAAAGCTGGTGGCTGCTGGAAGTGTGCAGTTGTTAAAAAAGACACCTTCTCAGAAAGGTCCATTTAGACTGGAGCTTGCACAGACATCTTTTGTACATGGCTCTAAGGGCTCCTTCTGTCCTCAGTGGCAAGCACTGAGGCCAAAGCACTGTCAGTAGAAAACAGAAGTAGGTGTAGGGAAAGCTGGGTGAATTGTTTGTGTTAGAACAATTGGGTTCTAGATTTATGATCCCTCCTCCCCACACTGATAAGAAGTGCAGCAGGTTTTAATGTGGATTTAGGTTTGGGTTTATTTGTAGCACTTCTCTGTTGAAAGATCTGGATTATGGAAAGAGCCGAATGGAAATTTGAGGTGGTTTTATTGATGTGCACTACCTCAGTGTGGAATGAGGTGCAATTTTGGTGCTTCTGAAGGAGGGAAAGGGAGTGAGATTAGACTGAAGGGGAAACAGACTTCCTCCACACCACTCTTCCTCAGGCACTTTTGAGTAATAATGCCTGGGGATAGTAACTTGCAAAGTGGGTATTTTTGACCCCTATACTAGTTAAACAGACACATTACTGCTTTTCAGAGAAGCTTCAGTTGATATCTCTGCTGTGCAAGGACGTGTGAAACAAGGAATTGCAAGTCGTATTTTCCTCCCTGTACTTTTACAAAGTGTTCTTTCAGCTGTGTCACAGGCAGTATTTCTCACTCATAGGATGCCTTGCACTGCCTGGGTGACAGCCCCAAATCACAACTGCTTCAGAGCCCAGATAGAGACATTATAAGAAACCTATTATCTACAAAACGTTTGTGGCTGTTATTGATGCCGAATATTTTTCCTTTTGTGGATAATGAATATCTTTCTATTCTGGTGCTTGAAATAGTTGGGCACATTAGAAATATGAGCCAAAAGTATGATTTTGTTGGTAGCAGATAAAAGTTGCTCAGACTATGTACTGCCTCTCTGCTAAGATAGAAGCCAAGCCACCATGACTAACTCGAGAAGGTACAGGACATGGTTTAAGGATATCTTTCTTAGCTTCATATCTGACTTTGCCACAGAGGTTTCAGCTTTTTAGCTGTAGCATGGGGAGAGTGATATGTTTGCCTTATAACAGAGGTTTGAGATCAACTGCAGAGAGCTACTAGGCAAGAGCTAGGTGTTACTATTATGATCACTTTTTAGTATTATCTACCCAGTGCTTTAGCTGTCAGCTACTGTTAGCATTGCAAAACACGAAGACAACCCATCACATACCAGTGTGCTATGAAGAACCACAGAACAGTATGTCCCTTGGGTTTCTTTAACCAAATGTGAAGCAACAGGATGTAGTCAGTTAAACATTCTTACATAAGATTATATGTAAATGTTGAATGTTAAAACTGTTGACTTCAAAACTGTGATACTCAGTGTAACTGTGTTCTGACAGGAAAGAGTTAAGCTGCAGGAGGGCAAAAGTGACTTGGCACAGACTCCTCACACAGACTCAGTCCTGCAGTGAGACAGCATTTACCACACACACCACACAGCAACCATCACTGATGCTGAGCCTTGGTTACTGACATGGCTAATGGAGTTTTTCTACTAAAATCTCCTAGTTTCATTTTGCCAGCACCATGCAATGGTGTAACAATGGCACCGAGTCCCGAGAGCTGGATGCTGAGCTACAATCCAGGCAGAAAGCAGGGCTGAGACACAGTGCTGGGCTTTAGGATGAGCTTTGTTTCATCCCTTACACTTTTAACCATATCCAAACCCACAGTCAGTTACAACAGACATACGTTGCTCCTGTCTTACCCAGTTTTCTCAAAACACTTTAAAATGATCCCCTCCATTCTGGGGAATGACCTTTCCAGATGAGTATCTTTGTATCTTGATCATTTCAGGCAGTAGAAGAATGCAACTGCTCAGAAATGGGAGGCTTTGAAGACTTCCCATGGCTAAGAAATGGCTTTAGATTAGGGGATCCTGTGATGCAATCAAAAATGTTCCTGGGGCTGTGTGCTTATGGGCAGCCCTACCCTGCCATAGCTGAGGGTCATGGTTGTTGCTTTGCCATAGGTTCAAAGAAAGAAGTGACTCCTTAAAATATCAGGTGCTTTGCTTTTCATTCTTAGAGCTTCCATAAAATGAAGAGCCAAGTCAACAACAGTTGAAGAGTGAAGATAAACTCTAATCTGTAAGTACACACAGAATGAACAAGCCCTTTAGATTGTAAGGCTTTTAAAACCATGTTTGCAACTTGACAAAAAGCAAGCACCCAATTGTCCAGTTGTTTCATTTCTAACACATTTTAAAGCTTTTCTGTTTGCATCATTGGTATTTGTAATTTCCTTGTACAGGAAAATATTGCTTCATCCTTCTTCATACTGCTATCCTGTAGCTCTGTACTGCCTCCTAAAATTGGGAGGCAATTGATTTTGTTCACATCCGTCTTAATGTGTGTGTTTGATGTTATCTAATCTCTGTAAAGACCGGAAGGGTAAGTTTGTTCACTTTGATAACTTATAGTTAGGGCAGTAAATAATTATTGTTAGGAAGCTTCCATAGTTTCCATCTTTGTGTGAAAACAGCCAAGACCTCAAACCAAAGAGAACTACCTGCACAGGGTTTTCCATCCCATTTGTTCTTCAACAGATTGGTTTTAAAGTAGAAAGTATCAGTGATGACACAGCCTGCAAGACATGAGGCAGTGGGCTAGTGAATGAAGTGGAAGTATCACTAAAAGTTGATTGAAAAGTCAATATACACAGTCAACACATGGTATTTCATATTTGTAATTTGTATTGTTCTCCTCTGAGCAGATGTTTGTGCTCCAGGTATCAGATGTGTGCGTTGTTGGGTTGTTTAAATGAGAACTCTGCAGTTATTCCAGTGGCATAGCCTCCATTTCTGTAACACAGCACAGGATTAGAGCAAATCGAAAGCAATTACAATACCCTCAACAGAAAGCATGTTTGAGACTAAATGGGGAGGTCTGTGAAAACCATGCACATTTAAAACAAATATTGTTATTTCTTACTGCCTCCATCCCAGTGTAGTTCAATGCAGAAACGCCAGTTCTGACAAATCCTCGCTTTTCTGTTTTATTATATCTGTCAAAAATGGAAATCTTTCATTTGAATTGAACTTCTTTTCCCCTCCAAATTCCTATGAAACATCTCATTCGGGTGCATGCAGGCTGTAAACGCTGCTTCTGCACAACCCAACTGCTGGAACACATGAAGAGCTGTGTGAAGACTGCCAGTCCCTCAGCAGATGTATACTGGTGATATATTTTGCAGATGCTTGTTATACAGAGCTCACTGTTTGGCAGGGATTGCAGCAGTGGCATTGGGTTTTGACAAAAAGGGGTTTTTTAAATAAGTTGATGTAATATTAATATAATGATGACTGATTAAAATAGGAAGCAATGAAGGGAGCAATCCAGTGACAGGCTGATCTGGGTTGATAAGTCAGGTGCAAAATAGCATCATACATTTTACCACTGCAAAATACATCTAAGGACCAAATAGGAGCACAGTGCCGATGGAGGCAGCTCAGTGAGGAGCCGCAGGTATGACTGGGATGGAGAGAAAACAAGTATCTTCGGTCTCTTATTGCTACTTATCTCCGGGTATCTATAGGGAAAGGCAAAATTTAACAAAGGGTTTTAAATCTGAAGGCAGAACCAGGAGCACGTGTGATGCCTGGAAGCTGAAGTTGTGCAAATTCTGTCTAGAAATACAGTTCACATTTCTTTAGTTAAACCCCCCCCCCCCCCCCGGAGGATAAGCGGCAGGGAGATAAAAAAGAAACAAATTCCTGAAGGTTGGAATGGATATTCTTTTACTGGGAAAATTTTGTCAGGGGCCATATTGTGTTTGTAAATGACACTCTCTGGCCTGCACTAAGAGGAGGCAAGAAGGGATGAGACTGAACTGGAACTCTGGATGCAGATGCAACCGCTCTGTGAGATGGAAAGTAATGATAAGATGGCTTAAAAAGCTAGTTCTAACCAAGCTGAATTCAGTACTGAAGCAATGCTCTTATAGCTGGGAAGAGCTTACACCAGCTGACATTGGCAAGGGGCTAAGCAGCATGCGGAAGGCATTACTTAGCTTGACACCACTCTCAGTGTTCTCCTTTGCTATGAGATATTTTCTGGCTCTTGGAGACTTCTATAGCTCATGTTTCCAGTCAGGTTCAGTATATTGCCTTATGTCATATACTTAATTAGTCTCTTGTAATTGCTGCGTTCACTCTCATTCTGTGTGCCTCCTGTTAAACTCTGGCCAAAGGAGCTGTCAGTTGTATTCCAGGTCAGTTATAGCTACGTGAGTGTCAGTATGACAGGAAACTGCATCTCACCAGACAGCAGCATTTCCTCTGTGAAACACACCCTGTGTCGTGCTATACTATGCATCCATCACACAGTGATATTTCAGTGGGGTGCCTGCAGTACTGAGGGGCTGATAATCTCATATCATAGATGCCAGTAGCTTTCCTTTGAAGATTAATGAAAAAGACATTTCCTACAGAATATTATAATGCAGGGATTTAGCGAGGACTGCAAAATTCTGCAGAAGCCTGCATTTCAGTGCCTTGGCTGCTTATTTGCAGAGAGAAACAGGTCTCTCTCTGTCCTTTTAATAGGAATGTCTGAGGAAAATATCAGTTATCTGGTTTCTGCTTATCTGTTCATAACTGCCTTCAGCTCAAGCATCCCTGCCAGGCTAAAGAGGGTGGCAATGAGGGATCCTTCCTCTCCAAGCACAGCCCTGCATTTCCAGTGTGTTGCCTTTAGGGCTGTGGCACTTTTAAACTCTTAAATCTGCATTTTAAATTAAAACAGTGCCATCTTTTAGGGAATCTTTCCAAATTAAAGCTGAACAACTCAGAGAAACTGATGAGCAGCTATTGCTGATCCCTTCTGGCTTGTGTGGCTGAGGGGCTGAAACACAGTGTCTCAGAAACAAGAACAGAACTGGAAGGAAGTTGCATGGTTTCTGATGCAAGAGCTGCAGTGTGCCAATCATCTGCATTTTGGGGAAGAAGTTCTTCTATTGCAACCCAGTTTAATGCTCATAACGTACTGGGATTAGTTAGCCAGGTAACAAACAGCAAAGGTCAGAAAGTGCCAACAACCAACACAGCAACTTGAGACATGGCAGTTATATTCACATTGATTAAAGTATCTGAATTCTTAGGTGTGTTGGGATGCTGAGAATAGAGATCTTGACTACTGTAGGGTGAAGAAACAACAGAAAATATGAGATGCATCATAGAATTACAGAGTGATTTGGGTTGAAAGGGACCTTAGAGTTCATCCAGTTCTAACACCCTGCCATGGGCAGGGACCAGGTTGCTCAAATCCCCAAAGTCCAACCACTCTGCTGCGATCAAAACTGGTTTATAAACCTGTTATGGGCATTTCCTCTTTTCCTCAGAAGAGAGAACCGTTAAAGAACTTTTTTCCCCTCCCAACTTGTGTCAGGATGTGCCACCTAAAAATCAAAGTAAGCCAAAACACCACACATAGAGAGAGAGGAACCGCTCTGTGAAGTCAACAACATTGCAGTATTAGAAGCAGAACCGCAGAACCTCACTCAGGAGAAAACCCCTATTGTGCTGTGGGATACACCAGTGAAGTGGATGACATACAGAGTCAGTTTGAAGTTACAGTTCAGGTAGCAGCAGCAGTATAATTGGCACAGTACAGAGCACAGCACTGTCCAATTTTCCCTTGCTTCCTTTCCGTGACTCTAGTGTGAACGTTCTCTTGATGCTTTCATAGATGCAAGCATGCTTCAGGATAACACCCTTCCTGAACTTTCCCCTCCTACAGGATCTTGTAGCACCTAAAAATCCTACCAGAAGTTACATTTGGAATGATAAGAATCATATCTAATACCTCTTTGAAGCAGTGATATATGAAGAACATATAGCAGTCACTAAATTGGCTATTAATTCTCATCTAACCCTGCCTCGGGCCAGGCAGGCTTATTTGCACTAACCCAGGATGTCCTTACCTAACGTTTTCTAACAGCCCGTTTTGTAACACCCAGTTACTACATAAGAGATGTGAAACGTCCCTGAGCACCAGGACAGCACAGCCCATGCTACTCGGTCTGGCAGGATCTGAGCAGGATGGCCATGGAGCCTGGGGTGTCCATGGTGTTTGATCCCCTGCTTAGATAAACTGTCCATGGAGAAGGAGTTGACTGCAATGTGTGCAAAACTCAGCTCTTGGCAACACAGAATCTGTAGCTTTGATAGAGCAACATATGGTTATTATCTGGCTCTGGGAAGGGCAGATCTGTGTTGCAAATAAACAAACTGATGAATGAGTAGCAGAAAAATCTTAGATTAGTTTAGATAAGATGTTTAAAACACACAGATGCTCAGAAGAGAGAACTAACAACACGGAGAGATCAAACCCACCAGTCATGTCATTTCTTTGAGGATCTCTTTTCCCTACGCATTACTAACTCATGCTTGGTTTTAAGGGTATGGCTAGCAATGTCTTAAGGACTAGAGCAGCTTCTCTGCCCAGCCTTCACAGCCATTTTTCCTCAAGGCTGGAGGATGTTTGGATAAAACTACTGGTTGCAGCTTGTACCAGCAGTGAGATTCCAGGATCATCCATTGAGCAAGATCCAGGTGGAAAGCTCTTCTGGTTTTTCAGCTGGGCCCTCTCATTCCTTCCATATCTCAGCCTTTATGTATTCTTTCATTCCTAGGTTATGTACAAGGAAGATTTCAGGAACATGATTGAAGAGAACAGGAACAGCAGTGACCCCTCTGCCTTCACTCACACCAATACCGCGAGTGCCATCCTTATTACTGCCTACTCAGTTGCTTTTGCTGGTGGTGGAATTGGGTCCATCACAATGTCATTTGTGCTAGTCAAGATGAACACTCTGTCTGTGACCACTACAGCCATCATTAACTTGGTCATTGTGCACAGCCTCCTCCTCTTCACAGTGCCCTTCCGCCTGCACTACTATGTCAAAGAGAAGTGGGTGTTCAAGATGACGTTTTGCAAAGTAGTGAGTGCAATGGTACACGTCCACATGTACCTGACCTTCCTGTTCTATGTGATCACACTGGTGATCCGGTGGCTCATCTTCTTCCAATGGAAGGACAAGGTGGAGTTTTACAGGAAGCTGCACGCCATTGCAGCAAGTGCTGCCATGTGGGTCTTTGTCATGGTTTTTGTGGTGCCGGTCTTGTGCTTTGAGTACGGACGCTCAGGCTCATACAATGAAACAATCTGCTTTAAGTTCCACAGAGAGCTACAGCAGGGGAGCGTGAAAGCCCTGAACTACACCATTATTGTAGCTGTCGCTTGCATCACTTGCATCCTCTTGGGTTTACAGATTTTCATCCTGGTAAAAGTGTCAAGAAGACTTTCCACCTCCCTCTGGTCACACCAAGAGTTCTGGGCCCAAGTGAAAAACCTGATTTTCATCTGTGTCATCATCATTTGCTTCCTCCCCTATCACCTCTTCAGGGCCTACTACATACAGCACGTGGGTGATTTTGACCAGTTAGAAAGCTACAACGAAGTTTTCCTGAGCCTGACTGCCCTCAGCTGCCTGGACCTGCTCTTCTTCGTGCTGAGCGGAAGCCGCCTCTTCAAGCAAAAGGTGGTCATGCTCCTCAGCAGGTTGTCTTGCTGCTAGCATCCACCTCCTGCAGCGAGCCCGGTGCTTGGCAGGCATGGCAAACCCCTCCTGACCATGTCAGATTGGGCCCTGAAAACAGAGCAACATGCTCATGAAGGGCTCTACGTGCTTGCCTCCTGAAATCACGGGCTGAACCACCTCCAGCGTCTTAGCTGGAGGATACCTCTGGGATGTCCTCATGGTGCTACTTGGTGAATTGTGGATACACCTGGAGGAGAGGGAGGAAAGGCATGGGCTCTTCTGCCATAATGCTTTTACATCAAGGTTTGCAAAGTCAAAGCACTAGAAGGGGACTGAAGAGAATCTGCAAAGTATGTAGAAACAAACAGAAAGGCAGGTTTTTATGGAATAAGGTACAGAGTTTTGAAACATAAAGGTCTATGTGATTTTCCATATATATTTTTCTTATTTATTCACCTCAAGCTCTCATGAAGTACCAGGGAAGCTGTTGTTCCTCCTGAGGAAGTCTGTTCCTTCCCTGTGCAGGCAAGTGTAACTTTCTAAGTGAATTATTTAAAATAAACCAGCAATAAATAGCAATTTCTTAAAATACTTTCTCAAAATCACCTTCTGGAGATGGCATCACTGTAGCAGGAAAGAGTCTTGTTCTTTTTTCCACACTATATAAATGTTTCTAACAACAAAAATTACACTTTGTTAGGGAAATGAACACTGTAAGTTCAAAAAAAATACTGCATTTTTATTTACAGAATTGTTCCATTAAAAAATATGTATATTTAATAGTGAAGATCATTTTATTTCGATCATTCCAACAGAAATTGTCTCTTAAAATGTCAACTATTTTGGGTCTCCAAGGTAGCAATGATTATCTTTTCCTTATGTTGATTTTGTGCAATCCTGAAGTTCATAACTAATTACAGTATCTTTAGCTTGAAATCAGTTCTTAAAACTTAATAAACTTAATAATCAGTTCTCAAACTTAATAATAAACTTAATAATCAGTTCTTAAAACTTGATACCCTATATTGGTGGAAACAAAATGTTACTGCTTGGATTGGAGGGATGGAAAAAGCTAAAAAGCTTGTTCTATCTCAGTGAGGCGTTGGTTGCTGCCTCTGAACACAAAATTGAATTCCAACAAAGAAGAGGAAAAAGTCAGCAAAATAATGCTGTGAAAGACATTCAGGATTTCATAGCTCAGCTGCTTTACACCTATGCCAGAAAAGGAGTATGAATCTGTAACTGCTATAACCCAGGAGAGCAGTGGCTCATCTTTCTTCTTCACATCTGTGTAAGGTCACATTTTTTCATCTGGAGTCAGAGGGATAGTATTTTAATGACTTGGCAGACCAGAGGTTATCAGCTGGTCTATTTCCTGTGGCAGTGTTTCCTCATGATGCTGTTGGAGTCCACCTTTTCATATCTGAGTCTTTCCATTCCTCTCTACTTCACCTTCATCTCTTGCACATCAGACAGCAATCTAATAACAGTTGGTTGGTCTTTCTATGCATGTACAAATTTACTGCTATGCTCATTGCTTTTGGTCCCACCAAGATGGTTACTTTACAGGATCTGATCTCTTTTACCATCTTTCTTCCCTGTCTTCCATCATGCTTCAAGCTCCTCTGTATCCCTCTGGAGGTCTGATCATGAGGAAGTATTTTCAGGTCAAAGCCTGAGTAATGCTATAGTATAAGACCAGAATTCGGAAATCACTGAAGTTCATAACACAAGTGGGATGTGGGGCTGCTCACATGGCCCACTCTTGGCAAACAGCCTGGATCACAACATCTGTTAAGGTAGAAATGTGAGAGCTTGGAGTGTGTGTGGATCTCGGGAAAAAGCTGTCTGAGAAGGCATTTGCCCCAAAAGGATTGCAGTAAAGAGGAAGATGACAACTACGAGCCAGATTCAACAGTACCCAGGGAACTACAGAGACTTCCACAACATGGAAGGAGTCAGATTGAATGCGTAGTTCATTACTAGTTTATTGCTTTCTTAATGACACATAATTAACTGCTCTGATCCAGGTTTGTTTTAAAACTACATGAACAAATCAGTTTTTCCTTGTGGCAGGAGAGAAGATGAAAAACGACACAACCTTTTTGTTTCCTCCTCTAACAACCTCGTTGGTACTCATTGGCACTGCATGCCTTTGTAACACTATTATAACTCTTATAACTAACAGCCTGCCTATGAGGAGGAGGCACGCACTACTGGTGGCACCATGCCCTCTAACAGAGATGTGTAAGAACTGCAGATATGATTTTGTCTTCTCAATGCTTTTCCTTAGCAGATGTGAGGACTTACAGGGACTCCACTAGCCAGATTTTACAAAAGTATGGGAGAAAAGAAGAAAGTAAGAAAGGACAGCGCAGATTCTATCTGCATTGGTGGTAAATCCTCCGGTGGGCAACCTTCAATCATGTCTGTGGAGAGATGGAGAGCCTCATCAGTCTGGGGGCTGCATACAGAGAAACACAAATGAATTCAAACTTCACATACATGGAGGCAGGCTGCAGTTCCCACCCTCTGCTACAGAAGGAGCAGCTGAATCAGGATCTGCTCAAGATGTGAAATGTGTCTATACCCTAGAAATAGCATCATGAAGTAGTGAAAAGCAGTTTGCAAATTAAACTCAGCTTGCAAGGATAAAACTGTCCCTATGCTAAACTGGACTTTAGAAGTTTAAACCCAAAGAGCAACCTGCACATATTATGATAGCACTGTGAAAACGGCTATTTTGAAGAAAGCAACAAAATCAGTTGAAAATTGCAGTTCAGCCAAAATGACTGTTTCAGCCATGTAGAATGACTGGCTAGCGGCCATTTTAATACAGCACTGAACTGCCTTCTTTACTCAGTCATCACCTGAAATGCCTAATGATTTCTAGGTTTGCATGAAATGGGAACTATTGTGGCTACTGCTGTAGTGGAAAAGGGTGTTTCAGGTATCAATCTAATGGAATGAAACACGAAAAACAGCTGCAAAGTTTGCAAAGTAAAGTTGACCTCAGAAGAGTCCTCATTTTAGAAAACATGGTACGCAGTTTGCCCTGCGCTCTACTGTGTGGTTTTTTGAGTGGTTTGGGAAATAAAAGGAAATAAACCATCTGTTTCTGCTGTCTTTTAATCTAATAAATTCAAAGCGCTGGAGATGAGATACTTTGCATATTACCTGCCCACTATTTTCTGTCGTTTTGTAAAATAACTGGGAGTAATTCTGAGAAATGGCTGAAGATTTGGGTAATTGTACAAAATAACTGGTTCAACAATGACTTTAGTGTAAGTCAAAAATAGGTGCAACAGCAGTTGTATTTAAAAGAAGGGAGTTGAATCAGATTTCTATGCTTGCTAAGTAATCATTCCTGAAGATACCTGAGGACTTTGAAGTTAAATTTAGAGAAGAACTATACAAAAGGAATAAGAAATGCTCCAAGTACATGATCCCAAAGGCATGGTAATCTGCAACTATCACTGAAATAAAAAAGACAAAACAGAACCCCAAGTCAAATTCAAGACATGGCTTCCATCTAATTACAAAGTAAGTATGAAGAACCTGCCCTTTCTGAGTTTTTTTTTTACTCTAAATGTATCACCACTTTCCCCATTTAGATAAACAGCATTCCTGCTTATAAACTACTTGCTATTTCCCCCATTTTAGATATGAAGTTCTACAATGTGGAGATACTGAGCACTGGATTGAGAGAAGTCAGACAAAAGAGGAATCTCTCAAATATTATGTGAACATCGAGGACACATATGATATCATCAAAAAAAGGATATATGGTTACTGGCCATGGTGGCCAAGACCGTGTCACAAAACACTTGCTGTCTAAGTATGCTTAGATGCTGTTGAGCATTTAAAACTCTTCTGTGCAGCGTACCAAGAAAGAAGAAGGCACCAATTGAAACAGTTTCTTAGCTGATCTGCTCTGAACAAGGAGCGCTTAGCACAGGGGCAAATTAACCTTATCAATACGCAGTGCGTACTGATATTTTGGAGCCCCTGTCGTATTGCAGAGTCATGATGGAACAGAATTGATTGCTTGAGACATGCAAGAACTAAAATATTTGTGGCCTCAGCTCTGCTTGGTGCATGGAAAACCAGGGCACACTCAAACACAGGAGCTAACAGAGCATCCTAAGAGCAATATTAAAGAAACGCTCATGGAATGAATGGCAGACAATAAGTTGTGGGACTGGCCTATAGGAATGTGCTTTGTGTGTTTTGCTAGGAATTCAGCTCATCACTTGCTGTGCATCATACTTAGGTCTGCCTGGAAAAAGTCCCACTTGTGGGCTCAGCTCAACCTCTCTTCCATTGCCCGTAGTGAAGGAACTAGAAACCAGTACACTTTGGTTTTGTATTGACTTCATTGCAAATGTCTTTTACTGCATGAATTTAATTTCATTAGGGAGCAGAGTTAATTAGCTGTTTCTAATTACTAATGTAACTCGTATATATGCACGGTCTCATTAGCTCTGCTGTTATCTCCTCTGTAAGCAATATCGTAATAAATAGAGGCAATTTACTGCAGCGCTGCTCTGATATTCAAGAATATGCTCCTTTCAGGGCTGCAGAGTGGATATTGCCAAATTCCAGGCATTTTACTTTGTCTCAAGAGTAACCGACCTGGAAACTCAGTCAAAAATAGGATAATAGAAAATAACTACATGTGCAAATAGAGTTTTCATCCCATCCTCCACTGGCAGCAGACTGCAAAGGCAAACTGATACCTCTTTCACTGAGCAGTGTTGATGTTCAGTCGATTAAGCAATTTGAAAGGCTGAGCCTTCTCGGGTGCTTTAGGAGATTTGCAGCTCTTTGCAATGCAGCAGTGGGGTATGGAGGGTGCACAAAGCTGGCAAAGACCAGCAGCAAACTTGTCACCCCAATGAATGTGAAGCCCAGGAAGCAGCAGGATTACAAGAACAGATGAAAAACAGGACAAGTGGAATTAGACAGCAAGCAGTGAGTTCACAGGTAAATCAGTAAAGCCAAGCTGTGAGACAAAAATGGACCAGCAAGAAACAACTTCAGCTGTTCCTTGGTTAAATATCCCAAAGTGGTCACTTGTGGGCATATTTAACAATACAAGGGACACCAGAGAAAGGGGTAACAGAGGCATATGGAAAAATTCAGCATGTGAAATACATCACCATAACAACACCTTTTAAAAAAGCGTGTAGGAGTGTGAAAACACTGCAGCTACTGGTGAAGTGAAAATGAAAAAAGACAATAATTATGTTAGAGCATGGTGGTTTTATGTGTTTTAATGTCAAGGGGTATTTTTACCCTGACAGAAAACCCCCAAGCTATTAATATAACAGCAAGGACAAAATCCTCTTCTGGAGGTCAGATGTGTGTAGGAGCAAATAGTAATGTAGATTTGTGTTACTGAATGTTCCACATTAATAATTGCTGCAAGTTAGCTACTGCTGCAAGTTAGTTACTGTATTTAGTTACCACATTTAGTAACTCGCACCTTCACAAAGATGTGAGCATAAAGTGAAGATGTGGAAGGGGCGGCTCGCCTCTGTGGTTTCAAGATGAGTTAACATCACAGAATCATAAGAAAAAGTAGATCCTAAGAGATGCCTTCAGGTCATCCTGTCGTATGCCCTGCTCAAAGCATGCTAAACTCAAAATGAAATGGGTCTGCCCAGGGCTGTGTCTAGTTGTGCTTTGAAAATGGAGGTGGAGAATCCAAACACCTTCTCTGGTCTCCTGGCCCACGGCTGCACTCCTCTTACTATTAATATCCTCATGAGATTCCTGCTGGCCCATTCCCCTCTCCTGAGGTCCTTCTGAATCATAGCCCTGACCTCCAGCCCTGCTCCCTCCCATGTGGTGTTATCGACAAAACTCCATCCAGCAACGCAGCTCGTGCAAGGATGCTGAAGGGTATCAGATCCAGAACTGAAGAGCTTTGCTAATACATGACTGCTATTTATTCCTGCCACCTCTTCTTCAGTGCTCTTACAATGCCATGTTTGACCTTCACCCCAGAAGTCTTCACTGACCTGATATGCCCAGTGACTGAAGCCTCTATAACTCACCTAACTCTGCTCCTGCCTTCCTCTACAAACAAGAGTGATTTTTGCTACTAGAGGCAGATGCTTTTGGGAAACTATTCAGTCTTGTCCTTATCACTTCAGGAAGTATTGGTCCTTTGGTTCGGGTGAAAATTGCACCCTAGAAAGTTTGGGTTTTTTTCTAGATGAATCTACATTCCAGAAAACTTTGTGAACAGCCACGGTTTGGGCTGGGATACAGTTAATTCCCTTCCCAGCAGCTGGTGCAGTGCTGTGCTTTTGCTTCAGCCTGAGAACAGCACTGATAATACGCCGGTGTTTTAGTTGTTGCTCAGTAGCACTTACCCTGATCAAGGTCTGTTCAGTCTCATGCTCTGCCAGTGAGAAGGGATATAAGAAGCTGGGAGGAAGCAGAGACAGGACACCTGACCCAAAGTAGCCAAAGGGCTAATCCATCCCATACAGCATCATGCTCAGTGTAGAAACTGAGCGGTGGTGCTGGTTGGAAGAAGCTGGTTGCTGCTTGGGGACAAGCTGGGCATCGGTCAGTGTGTGGTGAGCAATCGTACTGTGCATCACTTGGTGTTTTTTAGGGTGGGTGGGGTTATTCTTTCCTCTCTCCCTCACTTTATTTCCTATTATTATTGTTATTATTAAAATTTTATTATTTTTATTCTGTTTTATTTTTATTTCAATTATTGGACTGTTCTTGTCTCAACCCATGGGTTTTTACCTTTCTTCCAATTCTCCTCCTCACCTCATTGGAGGCAGCGAGGTGAGCAAGTGGCTTTGTGGTACTTAGCTACAGCTGGGGTAAACCACAGCATGAACACACTTTACACACACACACACACAGAACCCCCAACAAAAGATCTAACTTTGAAAACATTCTTATTTTGTTCCATTTTCTGTTTGTTTCAAAATTGCATTTTTCCTTTCTATGCTGGGTATCCTTGGGAGGGACTTTGTTTTCTCCATTGCGGTCCATACGGTGCTGTGTTTTAGATTAGTGACCAAACCAACATTGTTAAGACACGGATGTTTCAGCTCTTGCTGAGCTGTGCTTGCATAGCACAAAGGCCTTCTCTGTTTTGCCAGTCAGCCCCTCTAGGAGCCAAGCAAAAGGATATTCCATACCATATATCATCCTGCCCAGCAGTAAAACTGTGGGGGGAATTTTTCCAGTTCCTCGGAGACTGATTTGGTATCACAGAGTCATAGAATAGTTAGGGTTGGAAAGGACCTTAAGATCACCCAGTTCCAACCCCCCTGCCATGGGCAGGGACACCTCCCACTAAACATCTGCCAAATGAGTGACGGTTACTTTTGCATCACTTAATCCATCTTTCCTTTCCTTTCTCCCCCCTTCACTTATTGAACTCCCTTTATCTTGACCCATGAGTTCTTCTCTCTCTTTTGCCCTTCTGATTCTCTCCTCCACCCCCCTGGGGGAGATGAGCAAGTGGTTGGGTGCAGACCTAGTCACCAGCCACTCAGCCCACCACACTTCAGAACTGAAGCCACATTTTCAAAGAAGGAGTTAGAAGGCTGAGCAAATCCTTAACTTGGTGGTTTGGATCTCACCAAAGAGCTTTAGTGTGGAAAATTAAATTGACTTTTATACAACTGTGTTTTTGTTCAAATCATTAAATTGGAACATGCAAAGAGAAAAGAAACTCAAGGCTCAAGCGAAAAAAAGCTATGATATTTATTCAGATTTAATCAGGAGGGATTTCAAGTATCAGGAGGATCGAACAAGCAGCTTTTAAATCAAGTAATTTTTTAGCTTCTCTTAGGTAACAGCTGGTTGATGCTGGCTAACAAAGGTTTGACAGTTGTGCTTCAGACCGTGCCTAGTGAAAAGGAAAAAGAAGTAAGAGAATTAATTGCCTCTTTCACTGTCCTTTGAACTAAGGACATAATCCCTGGATTTAGTTTTCAGGGTTTACATCTCCTGATGCAAAGGAACATCGCTTTGAATTTTGAGAATAATTAGACCTTCAGTGTAACAGACAAACACAAAGGTACTTATTTCTACTACAATTAATTCTGCTATTTTGTACGCTGAAAATGTACAGCTGAAACACAGAAATCTATGCACCTTTGAAACTTATAGGTAAAGTCCCTCCCTGATTTTCATCTGCACTTGAAATCAAAGTATTACTAATATTTAAGACAACTTTTTCTATCTCTCAGACTTAAAATAAATCTGCAAAAAGACTAGGATTTGCTTAGAGGAAAAGCATGACAGCTTGAAAAGAAAATCTTCCCATTCACTTTATTTCTCATAGCAAGTAAATAGCTGCTGAAGGGATGTTATATGTGGTTGGAGTAGGTAAATGAGTCTGGTACATGGATCACGGAAAATCTCTTCATGGAAGTGTGTGCAGCTGCAGTTATCCTGCAAGCAGAACAATTTAGGCTTAAAATATGTAGCATGTGTCAGTGATAACCCTGGGGAAACAGGCACCTGCCTCATCATCCTTGGAAGGCAGCTATAGGATGCTAAAGCCACTACCACACATTAGGCTTTCATATGAACATGGAATGGACCTCCAAGTGGGTTGATAAGGTGGATAGGGCAGAGAAATGCCTGTGCTGGGGTTTGTTTTTTGCTTCTGTTTATCTCAAAGGTATACAGGAGACATATCTAAAAGTCTTGTGGTTTATAAAACCTGAGTTGGCTTCGCTCGTCCTATGATGCTCTGTGAAGGACAATCCTTTGTTTGCCTACAGCTGTTTAAAATGGGAGCAGAGCAAGGGCTGCAGGTCTTTTCTGTAATTTCACAGTCCAGACTACTGCATTCCCTACAGAAAGGTTTGGACCCTCTGCGGTCCTGGGGGCTTGTACACCCAGTGGCTGTTGCCGTGCAAGAGGAGATTAGCCAGGCAGATTTGCAAGGATGTTAGTAGCCCACCAGCTATGATTAAAGAAACATCAGCTTCTCCTTTTAACTCTTTCCAGAATGTATATTTGCCCTGTGGATGAATCTCCATATAAATAGCACCACAGATGCCTTTCCAGACTGCCAGCGGTCAAACATGGGCACTGTCAAATCCTTCTCCTGCTGTACATGGTCACGAAAGAGGTAAAGCTCTCTTCTCTTTCACTTGCTTTTATTGAGCAACAGTGACCTTACTTTTCCTAACACTGCCATTCAGCTTTATTTGAATTGATTTTGATTTACCTTCTATTTTGATTTACCTTTTCCTTTTAAAAATTGTCAAGTGCTTCTCAGCTCTCTTATCTAATTCTAAGCCCCTTTCTAGGCCTTGTACCTATGACTGAGTATTCCCTTCAATCTCTAAAACATCTTGGAGATTAGATTCCTCCTGTGGGGCTCAAGAGATGTGTTGCTTCTAGTAGTCTGTGCTCTTCATCCATGGGCCTCCATCTTTCCCTCTGCTCTTTGGGAAAGGAATGCAGCACTAGCAAGGGCTACTTTTGTGCTGGCTTGCATGGATTTAAGACTATTCCTACATCTGAGGATGTTACCCTACCGAGTATTTGGATGAAAAGCAGCAGGTTCTTAGCTCTTAGCAAGCAGGAGAGGCTCGTTGCAGCTCAGAAACACTGGCTACCCAGTAAGCCCTGCACGCTGCCATGGGAAGTGGAGAAAAAAGCACCAGAAGAGCTGCCTCTACTCTCAAAGAGAGGGAATTGCTGAATCCAAAAGACTGCCTTCTGCTTTTAAAGGTAACCCTCTCCTATCTCTTTGAAGCCAAGACTGATTGCCTAGAGAAGGACAATATTAGGAATGGAGTGATTTGGTCGTTGCTCTTGACTCTTTTTCTCCATGCCTCTCTTCAGCTGGAGACTGATGCATTAAAATATTCAAGTTTATATGAAGCTTGTGACATTTTGCACTTCCTGAACTTCAAAAATGATCGGTAGTTGAGTACAAGATTTTATAAGGTAACCTCTTGCTGCACATACAGAAATCATTTCCTCCCTGTATCTTCTGCATTAGCAAATGCTTCTCCCATCCTTCATTTGTAAGAACTGCTGGTGGTTGAAAGAAAAGCAATTACGCTAATCACTTCATTTTAAATGTTCCCCTCCATCCCATTCTCTTGTTCTACAATCTGGTTTTGTTACAATGGAAAGATAAGTACAACAGGACTCTGCTAAGCAGTTCATTTAGAACTTATCACATATTTCATTTTCATCGAGTTAGCTGAAAGTATGTCAATTAGCTGCATGGCCCATCTATGCTTTAGGGTAGAAATGCTCTTACAATCACAGTAATTGCTAAAATTCTTGAACTGAGAAAACAAAGAAACAGTGAAAGCTTTTGAATGAATTGATGTTGACAGTTTGATGGTACTTAGGATCATGATCACTTTAGTATGAGAGCATTTTGATTGGTTGTACATATTCTCTTTGCCATGTGTTGAGAGTATGTGGTGTAAACAGACATACGGCATGGCATTCATTTCGTTCCTGCTGACAGCATGTATAATGGAAGCACAGAGATTTCCTAATGAGCAAAAAAGGCAGCAGAAATGACATTGTTATTTCATCTTCCAAATGCTGAATGTGGCTGAATTATTTAATAATATGTCCAATATATATAACTTTCAAGATATTATCTGATGTAGTAAGCAAAAGACTTTCTGAGTTGCTTTGGGACATGCTTTCAAGCAACAGTTCCTCATATTTCAGCAAATAGCAAACTTGTGTAAAATCTAAATAAGCACAGTCTGCTTTATTGATTTAAATGTCTTGCTCTGGTTTCTCTTCTGTAAGCTGTGGTCACTACTTACTATTATCAAAGCATTAGAAGGAGCAGAAGTTCTGGCCTGCGTCTAAGTCAAAGCAGCTGGGTTTATCACTGTTGTCATTTCAGTCTGCAGCCTCCTCCTGGAAAGCAGAAGGACTAGGTGCCTTGGACCCTAAATAAACCCAAGTCCTAGAGGGAAACCCCAAGATTCCTGCAAGTTCACTAACCATGGAGTATGATTTGCTCGCTTTCCAGTGCCTGTGACTCATGTCTAACAGAGTGGGAGTGAGACAGCAAGAACTGTGAATGCATCTGAAATCACAGAAAAAGCAGTATGTTTAGTTGTAACACAGGTATTCCCTTACTTTTTTGACTCTGGGCTATAAGTAGCTTGGTTCTTAAGCAACTAGAAACAGGGGATTTGTTATTAATAGGTAATTGAAATTATCAGCAATTATGACCTTAGGTTGGAAGTAGCTAAACTTGAAAACCTAACACAATTTTATGATTGCTCCCAGACAGAAAGGAGCTCTTGAGCTTGTATGTGAAACTTCGGTTGCCATTAATCTGATCAGTAAACTGAACACTTTCTTACCAAGTGGCACAGGAAGCAGAGGAAATAGTGCAGAACTGAAACAAACCCAAGTTCTATGGCAGATCTATCCCCTGCCTAAAGGAACTCTGCTACACCATGCATAGGTACAGCCCATAACACTTCCACAGAGACTCATCCTGCCTCTGAACATCCAACAGGCCTTGTTCCTCTTCTCTCAAGTAGTGCTTCTTCTTCTTCTGTTTCACTTTATTGCCTTAATTTAAACCTTCACCTTTCTTCTTCGTCCTCTGTTTCCCCAGTGTTGAACCTGGCATGCCTGGTTCCTTCCTTCATTCAAATCTACTTGTGATGCTAGTCTTGACCTGGATCTCTGATGTGTATACATGCATTTCTCTTTCAGCCTGTATTCTCACCACCGGTCAAGGCAAACTATGTGCTGATGAAGCAAGAAGCTAAAGCAAGATCTGAAAGTTCATCTGAACAGGCTGATGTGACTTAGTTTCCTTTTGTACTCAAAAGAGAAACTAACCTAAAACTTACGACCTAGATTACAGAGTTGAGGTGAGTGCTATATACATATATAGTAGAAGAATGTGAAGATGAAGGGTTAACACACTGAGCAGCTTCCACATACAACCTTCAAGGAACCTTTTGTGGATGAAGCAACTCAAAGGTATATCAATAGAGAAGATCAGGTTTTGACCCCCAGCAGTTTTTGTGTCAGCCAACAGTGACAAGAGAATTATCTATGCAACACCCATGCAGGGTTTTCAGCATCACTTCACATCCAAAGAGCTCAGGCTGGACTCAGCAAGCAAATGGAGTACACAGAGCTCTTTATCTCAAAGCCTGTGTCACCTCTGCAGTGATGGCTGTCACACAGCAGCTATTTTAGGAATGCAATTTCTTCATGTCTCTTCTGCATTATTATTTGCTGGTTCAAGCTTGGTGGGTCACTTCAGGTCCTGTGGATGGAGCATAAGGCTGCAGGCATTTCTCTGTTCTACCCAGAGGCTGTGGATGTAGTTTCATGATCACTGTTACCCATCGAAACCAGCAGTGTCTGACGCTCGCTTTACCTTCCTGTGCGTTTCTGCAGAGCCAGCTGATCATTCTGCCATCCAAGCACCATGTCAGGCAGCAGCCTCTCCTTATGTGAGATTAAGTGATGCTGGAAACACACCTGGTGAGTACCATTATCACCCACCTGTTTTCCCTCAGTGTTCTGTCTCCTGGAGCAATTCCATGTTTCTCTTCCCTCAAGCTTACAGTGAATGCAGTCTTCAAAATGGGCATCCCTCTGTTCTGAATCCTGGTCTAGATGAGACAGTCACTCTCAGAGTTTATTATGTGGGCTCCACATCCTTGCTCATCCTTACCACCCTTTCTATTTCTCTTGCTGACTTTTTAAGCACTTTCAATGTTTTTAGTCTATGTGTTTATTTACTTCTATTTGTTCTGTTTCACACCTTGTTCTTCTTAATAACTTTATTTAATCATAGGAGAGAAACCTCTCAGAGGAAACCATCCTCGCACCATAGCAGAGGTGGGCTAACGTCTTTCTGTTTGATTTCTAGTCGAGAAACTTCTTTTCAATGTCTCTAGAAGGGCCCTGGCTCAACGCTTTCCTCTTAGTGAGCTATCTTCAACTAATGAAAGAGTTTTGATTCATTCCTGAATTCACTCCTGCAGTTCAGGCACAATCTTCAAGCACCAGTGGCCTTTGCATGCCTTTCTTTTCTAACAGCAGCAGCTATCATGTCACTTTTCATATATGTCTGAAGCTTATTTCGTTACAATATTTAAACAATGAGTAACCTCATCTGATAGCATGTTAGAGTGAGATCTTCTGTTATCTCTTGCTAAACACTTTGTTATTCTGGCACATTTAGCTTCATTGTTAAACACAGGACAAGTTGAGGGAGAAAGTGCATTTATAATGTAAACCCCCTCTGCTCTGCTGCATATTTCTTCATTTGATGAGGGGCACTGTCCTACAAGTCCAAGCAGAATGCTGGGCTCTGACAACCTAGCAGGTTTTTAGCAGTTCTCTCCTCGTGAACAAAACAGCATTAGATGTTGAACATATGCGATTGCTATCTCAGTGAAGCAAGAAAAAAGGCTTGTGCTTTCCTGTATGTGGGTTGAGAAAACCCTCAACCTTCTCAGTCAAACAGGAACACCAAAGGCACTGCTTTTCTTGTTGGTTGTATACACTGTATGCTATGGATGTGTGAAACTGGCAAAGAAGAAGAAGTCACAAAACTAAGAGATTATGAGGTAATATTTAAGTACTTTATTTCTATACACAGTGAAAAAAGCATGATATATTTCTGAGTAACAGAAAACGTTGGCATCTCGTCTGTAATTGTGCTGTTTATAGCAGCAAAAAGGTTGTACCTTCTTAAAGCCAGTGTGAAATCCTAACAATCTACATTAGAAAGTGAATTTGTGTCGAAAGCAGGAAATCATCTTCTTCAACCCTGTGAAATATCTATTACAGCCAAGTTTCTGGGAAAGCAAATTTCTCCTGCATGCCTCAGGACCATGCGGCATGCATTCAACTTTAACCGTCTAAATGCTTCTAAGATCATGCATTTTTAAAGGGAGTGAACAGAAAGGGTTATGTCAGTCTGGCACACAGCACTGCATGGGCCTCCTAAAGACGCTTTGCCTGGTGCTTCATATATAAGAAGTTTCTCTGAAAATGTTTTGCAGTTGCAGTCTATCATTTTACAGGTGAAACCACTTGTACAGAGATCAGTCCACATTATGCTGTAAGTCTAAATAAGAATACAGCTGTATGTGGCTATGTTCAACAAGTGCCAATAGGATTATATCTTGTAGAAGATTGTTCCCAAATTAAGTTTTAGCTTAGAATAGCTAAGGTATTTGCAGTAGAATAGCTCAGGTGAAATTCTATAGCAAAAAGACTCAGAACAGTTCTATTTCTTCTGAAGCAAGAAAAAATTCAATTTTTAGCTGCAGTTCTTTATTTTTAATGTGCCCTATACTAGAAACTGGGGCTGCTGCTGCTTTATAGGCGTCCTGCACCCATCCAGGAAGATGCTAAAAGATGGCACAGGTGTCTTCGTAAAGTATCAACAAATTGCAGGTACAACTTCTTCACGTTTCGGTATTTTTCACTTTCAGTAACCTTTGAAGAAGAAGCTTAGGAAGATGCTGAACTGCAGTGTAACCCAGCAGAACCATTCCTCCAATGAGACACTGCCACGTATCTCAGAGAGGCTCCACACCATTCTCATAGCCCTGTACATCATCAACCTGGCTGGTGGCACTCTTGGGGTCATCATGATGTCCCATCAGTTATTCCAACGGAGATCACAATCTGTGATAACCATTTTCATCGTCAGCCTCCTGGTGCTGCACACCTTCATGCTGCTCAGCATCCCCTTCCGTCTCAGCTATTACATTTTAAGGGAATGGAAATTCGGGAGGTTCGCCTGCAAGCTCACCAGCATCGTCCTCTACATCCACATGTATGCCACCTTTGCGTTTTATGTGGGCATCATTATAATACGCCTGTTCCAACTCGAGTTTAGGAGGTGCTACACTACAGCCTGGGTCAGTGCTGTCTGGCTGGTGGGAGCCCTGGTGATCACCCCTCTCCTTCTGTCATACTATGGCAGCTCTAAGACATACCACTCCTCTGAATGCTTTCAGTTCCACAAGGAGATACAAGAGGCACACATAGTGATCATCAACTACTGCTTGGTTGGGATTTTGGTGGCAGTTTGTGCTGTGCTCACTGTAATGCAGTTGTTCGTGATCTATAAACTGGCTGTGAAATACTGGCCTGACCTCAACTCCCATATGGAATTCAGGGCTCAGGCAAAGAGCTGCTTCTTCATCTTAGTAACATTAGTGTGCTTTATACCTCATCATGCATTCAGAGTGTATTACATCCAAAACTACCACCTGGATAAAGACTATAAACTACACTTATACAATGAAATTCTTCTAGCTTTAACAACGATGTGCTGTTTGGATATGTTGTGCTTCCTAACAGGAATAGCCCACTGACCTGTGAAGTACCAGGAAACCCAGCTGCAGTGTGTCAATACTGGCTTTTGGCAGAAATAAAGCTGTGTCAGGACTTTGCTAGGGAAACTGCTGAGCTTCCAGCAGGGCTGCATAGGCCTGTAGAGCTGTTTGCCTTTTGCAGACTGGCAAGATCCATCTTTCAGAAGCTACTGTTTCTTATCTTCTCTCTCGAAGGCAGATACATGAGTCTTGCTCTAGACTTTGACCTAAGAGTTACATCCTGAAGCTGCATTAAGATTTTCTTCAGCTGTCCCTCTCTAACAACTACAGCATCCTTTCCTTTCTAATTTTAACTCAGTGTCCCACCAACAACAACCCACTGTGGCCAGTATATTGTCATCTAACAGCTTCTGGCAATTGTAATGCTGAAGGGAAGAGAGGAAAGAAAGCAATTCCTTTACAGGATTTTTTGTATTAGTGATTTTATATCACAAGGACATAAACTCTACTCAAATAAAAAGTAATCAGGGCATGAAACAGGGATTGAATGAAATATTGTAGAAGAAGATTTAAGCAGGATCCTTCTTTCTTCACTTACACAAATTGTATAATTAAATTTAACTGTATGAAAACAACTTTACCTTTACTCGCTTCATTCGGAACCCACAGGCAGCTCACTGCACTGTAGTAATTACACATTTAGAGTGAGTGAGAGCAGAGCAAGTCACAGGTTTCAAACTTCTACCTTACGTTACTCTCCCATCAGGACTCCATCTGTGTCTGCTAACCCTGAGATCCATTGCAGCCAAAGAAACACAAGTTACTGTGGTCTCATAACTCTGTCTGGAATCCAAGCTGAGAAGTCTGGTCCTTCACTGATCAGTCATTCTTTAAGCGAGGCAACTATTTCATCAGCCTTCAAAAACCCTTTGATGCTCGGTCACTTTTAGTTTCCTGTTGATTTATTGTCAGATAGCATGCTTTTTCCATTTGCACATGTAACAAAGCAAAACTAGAATAAACTAACTGAACTGTGTTTAATCAGTTCAGCATATGCTCGTTGTATGCAAACTTGTGCTGGAGTATATGTTTTACCAATTAGACAGATTATATTCTTTGGGAACTACATCTGTTCTGGGAATCTCTGGGTTATCTTCATTATGTAAATTCTGTTTTCATGACTGCATCCTGCATGCTCTGCTCAGTACAGAAGGTCTTTCACCCTTCTGCCGAAGGCCTTGCTGTCGTTTGCTTCATCCCAACACCTTGAGGCCAGATTTCTCCCACTCCAGACTCCCAGGAATCACATAAGGGTATCCTCCTTCCTTCTTCACAGCCTCATAAGCTGCCATAATTTTTGAGTCTGGCAACCTTTGCTGCAGAAGTGTTATGATCCCTGGATTCAAACAAGGTCAAAGCTTGATGTGGGAGGGTTAAAAAGTTACACCTGCAAAAGAACGCTGGTGATGCTTCAGATTACGGGTGTTTCTTTGAGCGTACTTTATCAATCCTGAGTAAATGTTAGTGCCTTTACATTTTGGTTCCTGGATCCTTTCTGCCTCTTTCATGAAGTGGGAGGTGTTCAGGGAACCAGCAGCAAGTCCTCAAGTTTTCTGCATTTTAATCTAAGCTCCATTTTCATGCATTCATGCTTGACCATTTTCTCTGTATCCTCAGTCACTGACTAGGGCTCAGCCGTGTGAGGTCAAACCACTCACTTGTCTTAGTACGGCCCTCTTAATTTAGAGGATAATGGATTGAGCATTGATTCCAGTGTTGTTGCACTTAAGACTCACATTAAAGTGATAGATATAAGCTCCATTCAATACCCAGTCCCCTACTGAGATCTGGAAGCACTACAAAAACTGGTGAAAATAGAAAGTTATCACTCTCTAGGAAGACAATCTGAGAAGTAATTTCTGAAAGGGCAATAATATTGGGCTCAGATCGCAGGGTTCTACTCTTACTATGGATTATGACACATCCCCTGGAAAACAGTTGGTTTGAATGCCATTTCCATGATCCAAATAATTCTGGAGATAATTATACACATAAGTAATTGCTTTCATGCTAACTGAATATGTGATACTGTAAACCATTTAGTCACCCCATTCATTTTTAATGCCATCAAGTGAACACTGGGAAAATCCCCACACATTCTGAAGGGAAGAATATCAAGCTGCTGAATGTATCTTCCATTGTTGTTCTCTACATGAAGTTGTGCATAAAAAGAGCAAACCCAACCATCCAAAGCAAACGCAAAATCCCATTCCTACACCTGACTTCCTAAGTTAGTTTGATAACAGAAAGCTATAGGCAGAGCAAGAGTATTCTTATTGCCTAACCCCAGTGTTCTCGCTGCCGTCACAGCTAGATGCTATTACTACAGGTGGCCTCTTTCTACCTTTTGAACAGTGCTGAGGGTGAGGTGAGCCCACCCACAGACAACCTGCACAAGGGGAACATCTTTGTTGATTCATATCTGCTAGTATCTAAAGCAGAAATGCTTACATGGGAAAAAAAGGTCTCCATTTCCTCCTGATGCATCCGTTCCTTCGGCCTGCTCATAGAGAAAGGTCATATTGATGATGCTGTCAGATAGGCATGCCCCTCTCTGTAAGCAAACAGAAGGAACAGATGCATTAGGAGGAAACACAGGCACGCTCCCTCTCCCTTGTTTGTTTTTCCCTTTTCCACTCAAGCACTGGCATTCTCAGCACTAACAAATTTTGATGGGGAAAAAGAAAGGATGGCCAAGTGATGCAATTTGCCTCAAATGGCTCAAGCTGCCCAACCCATACAGAGCAGCCCATTACAGTTTGCAGTCCCTATTCTCCTGTCTGCAGTAGCTGAAGATTATTGCCTTTGAAGTATCAAATGTATGAACTAAAGAAAGTGATTTGTAAGAGGTGATGGGAGAGTGGTGTGGGGGTGCACACTTGCTGAGCATGCATGGAATACAGACAAACTTTGTCCCCATGAATAATGAAATCATGCACTTCACATGCTCTGCCCAGGGTTCACGGTTAAAGCTGTAACCTGCCTTGTATTTTCATTGTCTGAGCCTGAATCCCTCCTCCTGGCTATCCAGATGTGCTGAGTTTTGGGGGGGCTCTTTGCTATGAAGAGCTCATTCCCCAAGCCTAGGATTCACATGCTTGAGGGCGTCCTTGTTCTGAACAGCAGTTTCCATAACTGCCTCTTTATTCACCCCATTGCAATCCTAGCCATAAAAACACACTACAGTGCCTGCTTTCTACCATATGCGCTCCAGTTTGAGGTTTGAGTACCACCATCAGCCATGGAGCAGCTTTCTGCAGGGCACAACTTATAAGAGGAGTTTTGTGTTGAAAGTTACCTGTAAGCACATGGATGAAAACATTGCTACAGGAGACCCACATTTATAGCAATGATTGTCACACAGGGAAGAAATATCAGATAAAACCAAACCCACAGACACACAAAACAAGCATTTATAAAGCCAACTAAGTCACATTTGGGCAGCAAACCCTACAGCTTCCAGTTGCTTTTCAAGCAACAGAGAGAGGAAGGGTTTATCCAGTTTGTAGCCTTTTCACATGAATCTGCTGGGTTTTGAACTGCAACATTTTAGGGATGGTTTCTACAGAAAGAGGATGTGAAGATGAAAGAGGAAGAACTGCTATGGGAAGAGGTTTTATTAAAAACCATGGCTGAAGGATTGTTTTTCACATCTTTGAGTAACCATCAGTGGTGCACTGACAGAAGATGCATCACTGGATTTCCTTGGCATACAGTACCTCTGAGAAGCAGAGTATGAAATGCAAGCAGCATGTACTTTTGTGCTGTTGTTTAATATCCTATAATGGCTCTACCATTAATGCAATTCATTGCTGTGGAATATTAGAACTCAACACTCTGTTTTACGCAACAATAGCATGTCTCAGGTAGCACAAATCAGAATTCCATATGTCCAAGGGAAATGAATGAACAAATCAGCATTCAAGGCAAACATCGGCTAGTCTGTCTCCTGAATCCTTCTTTCCTAAAGCTTAACCTACCAGGTGACCGCCTGCGTACCATGGATGGAGCAAATGAAGAAATGAATTCAGGAAGAGGCTTTTCCACAGTGAGGAACAACACAAGATGATTCATCTGCTGCCCCTGGTGTCCTCTTTCATTGCCCTCTGGCTCTACTGCAGAAGCATTAAATATCAGCGCACAGGCTGGTGGAGCCTGTCCCTTAAACAGGCTGTGCATCTTAAGTCACCAGGTACTCTTGTGCTTTAGCTCTGCTGCTTCCCTCTACAGTCACCCTAAAACCATTTTTACCTGTATAAAGGCACTATTCCTAATTACCAAAAATCTTTCCTTCTTGCCCTTAGAAATCTTCAAAGCAGAAAAATATTTTCAGACAAATGGCTCTTCAAAACTGAGAAATAGATGCAAGTATTTGCTGAAATCAAATGCTTTGAAGTGCAAAGTCACAAATTTAAGGCCTAATATCAATAATTTCAGCTGAGGCTTGGGAGTTCGTCCTATGGGGTATCTGCAGTTTAAGAAGGTTCCCACCATGCAATCACCTTACCTGGATAGCCTTGTTCTAAGCCCCATATCATACACATGGAATAGACACAGCGCCCTGATTCATGAGACAACCTTTGCTTCCTCTGACAGCACACTCTGTATGAATAAGAATAATTGACAGAATAATCTCACAACAGCAGTATCTGCATGTGAAGCATTAGAGACAGATTAGAAGCATGCAGAGGAAATGAAGGAACTGTGGGAAGTGTGCAAAACTGAGACAACAATAACAAAATCTTAGGTTTTATAAAAGAGAAACAGCTCAATTGCGGAACTCCAGCCATTATCGGTCAAGGCAAAAGAATGCAAAGGAGAACGGGAGAAGAAGGAAATGTGTAACTCGGAATGATTTGTGTATTTACTATTTAAAAGGACAAAGTAGTTAAGAGAATCTGAAAGAGAAACAGATAAAAAGATGAAACAGAAGAGGCAGCTCCAGAAGATGACTCTGAAGTAACTAACAAAATTTAATGGGTCAAAGGAAAACAGCCATGGCAGAGGTGAAATGCTAGGGAAAAATGGAATGCATTTTTTGGGAGAGTCTTGGTAGACCAAAACCATGGGATGCACTTGTAGATGTTGAATTGCCCTCTGAAGTCACCCCCAAATCAAAATATCTCTGTTATTAAGTACAACAATATCCAATTCCTTTAATTTTCTTCTAGAATTATTATTTTACTACTGCTCACAGAGCTTGAAAAGGAATCCAGTTGGAAAGAAATGCTGTTCTGTGCTTATCAGACAGAATACAACCTGTTTAATAAGATCAGGCAGAACAACAGCCTCATAAGAAAGCAACGCATCCTCTGCACCTATTCCTGCAGTGGCCAGCTCCTCAGGAGGTGGTTCTTGGGATAAAGCTCTCCTCTCACGTCTGCCCCTGCACACTCACCCTGCATGAGCTGCTGGGAGTCTGCTCACAGCAGCCTGGCTTGCCTCCCAGCAGGTAACAGGCTGTCAGCCCCTGCCTGTCTGCTCAGGCTGATGCTTCCCTGAGCTGCTGCCATCAGGGAGGCTGCAGCTGAAGAGCGATGGAGGCTCTGCCTCCCCAGAGGTGTCACTTTGTCATCCAGCCACAGAGCACAGCGATGCCTCTGCCTCAGGGATCACAGTACGGGGTCAATGCAAGAGCCAGGGAGGGTTAAGCGCTTGTGTGTTGTCTGACCAAAAGAGACATCATCTGATACATACAGCTTCTGCCAGTCACCGAGCTGTAATGCCATGACCCTTGGACTTCAGGAACCCTCCTCTAGCACATAGCCAAAGCTTGCAGTGTTCTGCTGTGAGGACATCTTGCTTTTTGCAGTCTCAGTTGGTCAGTATTAACCAACAGCCTTGATAGTCTCAACATGCTTTGCACCATCACTGCCTGTTACTCCAATACACAGTCGCCTGTCTATATAGATTAAGCCAGTCCTCTTGAAGAGATGGGTTCTGTCAGACATGGCTGGTGGCAGCATGTCTGTCAGAGAGAACATCAGGAGCCCTTCTGCACTGTGGGGTCAGTGCTGTAGAAGATCCAGACTGCACTATGAACTTCTCAGATGTGAGCTCACCTTGCACAAGAAAGGAAAGGTGTAGCAAGGGTAAAACTCGGTCAGAAACAGAAGTCTGCACTAGGTCTCTAGGAGGAACAAGATTTGTCTCTGGCTCTAAAACTGCCACTACATAATGGCATGTCAGAGTCTGCCTTTGCATCTCCTTTGAAGCAAGTTCAGACAACTAACATAAAGGACCCAACTTACAAGCTGATGCCAAAGACTGAATCAATCAGATGCTGAAACACACAAAGTCTGTCTAAGGAAAAGATGAGCAGTTTGGAAATATTGCTGTAAATGAGAAGCTCACAGATACCTTTCAAAGCATTTAATTCCTGTCAGTATGAACCCAGCAGGAAGTAGTGCAAAAGAGGTGCAAGCACAACTTGGTTCACTGATGAGGAGGAAAGCTAGCAACAGACAAATCTCTTTCAGGTAGTGTGTAACATTTATGGGTTTAGCTGTAGTCTAGTAGGAAGCCATATTTCTCTCAAGCACCTGATGATGCCTCTTCTTTCATTAAAACGGTATCTAGGCTAAGCACAAACACTGTCGTGACTGGAAACCCAGCCGTATAGAATCCCAGACTGATTGCGTTGGAAGGGACCTTAAACTCATCCAGCTCCAACCCCTGCCACAGGCAGGGACACCTTCCCCTAGAGCAGGTTGCCCCAAACCCCT